>JASDQU010739871.1:131275-193048 GCA_032191745.1 Picea mariana
ACATCATGTTGGCACCAACACCTGTATCTAGCATGCAATTGTTAAGGTATTTGTTGTTCATTGTTAAAGTCATGAAGAAGGGAGGGTTTTCACCATACTGGACCCTGAAATGATCAGCTTGCAACATAATAGGGGGGTCCATAGGTTCAGTTGATCCCGAAAAGAAAGTATCAAAGCGTTCTTTAATGGATGGGATCTTGATTGCTTCTCTCAGGGGAATGTTCACATGCATCTTTGATAAAGCCCCTTCAAAGTCAAAGTTAAGGTCAACCTTACTAGTCTTGGATGTCTTAGGAAGAAGAACCTCAAGAGGCGGGGGTTTCAGCTGATCAGCAGTAGGTTGTTTCGGATTCTTTCTTCTGTATACTTGAACTTCCTGCTTCTTTAGCTTTTCTCATGATTCCTGGTCCAAGTTGTTTATCACCGCCATCCTTGTTGCTCTGGCTACTTCCCTCACGGCTTGTTGATGTTCTATATCTGTGATATTTATCTGAGGAAAGTTCATGAAGCAATCCAAATTGTTGACTTGTTGCTGGCTAGCATTATAGGGACATTCCTGCTCCCAGTGTGCTTCACTACACTCCAGGCACCAAGGGTTTTCATCCACAATGTTTGTAGGGGCCAAGGTATTTGGAACTTCATTTTCATTCTTTGGCTTGTAAAATTGATTCCCTTTCTGGAATTGCCCTTTGAAAAGAGGCCTAGGTGCTTGGATCTGAGATTCTTCAAGTCTGACAATCTGGTTCATCATCTCTTCTTGATTTTTTATGATGCCATACATGGAGGCTTGTAATTTGTTGATACTGGCGCAAGGATCTGAAGTAGGCTCAACATTGTGTACTATTTTCTGCTTGGTATCTATTCTCCCCCTTGGGTTAGCAAAAGGCTCAATCTTAGATGAAAGGAGGTTTCCCTCTATCTTGGTGGCGAGCTCTTGGGCTTCTTGAATGGACTGGAGGTTTTTGCCTCTAAGAAGATACCCTAGTTGGCCATTGAAAGATCTGGTATAAATATGAACAAGGTAATCATCTTTTGGGTGATGGCTTGCGGGAATTCTTTGGAGCAACGTCTCGAATCTAGTGTGAAATTCCCGAATGGACTCATTTTCATACTTGGCAAAGCTATTTAATCGAGTGAGCAGCATGTTAGGGTCTTCTTTGATACTCCATATTTTGAGAAAGGCCTCTTCAAGTCTATCCATGGTCTTGATGCTTCCATCAGGAAGGCTAAGGTACCAACACCTTGAGGCATCATAAAGAGTAGCAGAGAATAACTTCATGACCAAATCTTCAGCATCATCACTGATGGGGTGACGCTAAAAGAATGCCCAAAAGTTACTCATATGCTCTTCGGCACTGGTAGCATCAGTACCGGTAAATCTAGGCAACCATTTCTAATACTTGGGTGGCATTTGCCTAGGGTAGCCTGGTATGGCTAACATGTCTAACGGCTTGAAAAGGGTAGATGACCATTGTCTTTGATTGTTAATTGGGTTCACAGTACTAGTCTGAGAGATAGACATGTTTGCTAAAGGAAGTCTCTTTCCAAAAAGTGACTTGACAACAAGTGAATTTAAGGGAGGCTTCCTTCTGAAGGACAAAGGAGGCTTATTGAATCTCCTTTTGGTTTGTGGAGTCGCCAGATAGTTTTCCTGAAACTATCAAAGAAAAGGGGAATAAAAGCTTAGTGGAGTCGCCAGGTAAGCTTGTAAGAGAAAGGTCTTTCAGGCAAGGCTTACCAAAGATTTGTCATTGAGGAAGATTGACTCAGTGTTCCCCGGCAACGGCGCCAAAATGTTATCGCATAGTTTGTGGCTAGGTCAAAAGGCTAGAGGATTGAGGCCAAACTGGCGTAACAGGAACATTCCCCACCCAATGTCACCTCAATGGGGAGGTTCTTTCTATTTAGGGAGGTTAACCCAGGGGAGACGTCCCCGACAACCTGGGGTTTTGAAGATGCCAAAGTATAAAGATCAAGGTAAAGTTTCCTCCTCACAGGTTACCACCAATGGTCAGATAATCTGGCTAATCAACCAATAAAGAAGTGTATGCCCAAAAGAGAACACCTGCCTGGAACAAGACAATAACAAGATAATATGTATGCAGGCTATATATCAGTGGGTTAGTACTTCATGTAATTATCTGACATCGATATACAAGCAATGAAACAACAGGTATTAATGAGATCAACGTTTTATCAATATAGCAATGGAGAAGTATTATTTCATCAATAACTATCGAGATGATGTAATCAACAATGTATCTAATCAAACTTTTACTCAATAAATGCTTTCAGACATCATCTAATTGCTTATCATCAAAAGTTGTTGCGTCAAGATGGAATAACCAAGTGTGACGTTAGCCTAGTTAGGGTTAGCTAGTTAGTTAGGGTTTCAAAATTTAAAGTTTTGAGAGTTGGTTTGAGCACTATCACTTCAACGTTGTGTGTCTAAGATCAGTGCCTAAGGGTATATGGAGTCATTCAAGGAGAGGACGCAAGGTTGAAGGAGTAATAGGCTAAAGACAAGGGGGAAGGGTTCTAGAGTGGTGCAATGGCAGGGCCCTAAAATCAAAACCCTAGGGGAAAGAGGCTCACTCTGGTGTTGCTTAAGCAAGGCCTCGTGCTCTTTCCTCCTTCTTTAGGTCAAACTTGACAAAATGGATAGCATATGAGAAGAGATAAAACAAGAGGATCAAGTGAGGGAGAGTGTTGCAAGAGCAAGGCTCTATCACTAAAACCCTAGAAGATGGACGGCCCTAGGTGTAGGTAACCTAGGCCTGGGACATCACCCTCCTTTTAACCTTTAAAAATCAAAGCTAGCTTAAGGGAAGAAGTGAGAAGAGTGTAGTAAAGGCTAGGCTCTTTCTTCCTCCTTCAATGGCTGAATATTTCTCTCTAAGGGGACATGAGACAAGGACCTACTTGTGTGCTTGTCACCTAGGGTTTTAAAATCAGCAAATTTATAAGTAAATGCAAGAAGTATAAACCTACAACCATTCAATTTAGAAGTTTTGCAAGAAAAACACTTCTATATCATGATGAAAAGCATAAGCAAACCCTAGTTGTAAACCTTCCTTCAAGAGAAATGCCAAACATGCCAAGAAAATCCTTCCATCAACAAGTGCGCCTCCTTTAAAAGACCAAATACCCAAACTAGGGCGCAAAAATCAGACCTCGCGAGAGAGTGAGTTGTTGTGGTATGTTCAAATGAGGGAAAAACATCCTCAATATATAGTGTATCATGACCCTTTAATTAAAATTAGGTCATTAAAAATAGCTGACAAGGCTACAAAACAAAATCATACTGTTTTTACATTAACTTTTAAGTAAAAGACATAAATGAGCAAAAAGTGAGACATCAAGCCCCTCTGAGGGAGACGTTAGGCCCTTTTGGGGCTAGTCCAGCATCCAGAAGTCAAACGTTAGCCCTTCCTGGGCTCCTTCAAGATGCCACATGTGCCAGTCGTCCTGTCAAACTGCTACATGCTCAAGGAGACGTCAAGACATCGTGGGTGATGTCCTGGTCATCAAAAGGAAAACGTTCCATCTGAAGTGGATCTACCCCCCTGGGATGGGCTCATCCAAAGTGTCCTGGGTGGAATGTCCTTCTTCTTCTCTTGTGCAAAGGCTCATCCAATCATTGTCTTGTCTCTGCCCCTAATGGGGTCCTAGCAACCATTTGATGGGCTCTTCAGTGCCATGGAGGTCCGAGCTATTCATCTCCCCATGTGTACTGGTCCAACTGGTACCTATTCGTCGGGCATGGTCCTACACATCAAAAAATTCTCCCTCCATGGGCTCATTAGTCACAGGGATCATAGCAATGTCAATCACATTTCATCATTAATTTTATCAAATACATGCATAAAACCCATGATATATCATTCAATAGCTCAAAGACATTACAACAACCTACTATACAAGGCCGAAGAAAACGACAAAATGCCCTATTGGGCCAGCATTCATAAGAGAAGGAAAGTTTCCTGAGGATATCATCCAAGCCATGTAACACGAGGTGATGTGGTCAAGGGATGTCTAGACATACTGGTAGAGTGAAAGACAGGGGTGATATTACCTATGGGTGCCTTTGTAGAAGGTGAGTTGTACTTGTCATGGATGCAATTCTTTCCAAGCCCTTTATTGCCTTTATTCTTTCTTTTCTTTATTGCTTTTTCTTATTTATTTCAAGGTCTAACTAGAGGACACTGCCTTGGCGTGGTGACCAGAGCTGACAGTGTTACCCACAAGCACTTTCACAGAGATGATAAGGCTGGCTCGTGATGAGACCCCCTTCCCCTTGGCCATGCAACCAAAGGTCATTGCCCTGGCGTGGTAACTAGATAATGGCAATGTCATACTGCTAGGTGCCCATGAACATAATAGGCTGGCTCGTGATGAGACCCCCTATCCTCTTGGCTAGGTCTTGTTTTTTGTTATTTTTCTTCGGGTCCCTCTTATTTCTTGCTGAGAGGCTTTTTATTGCCTTCTCGGGGATCCTTGGGCGAGGCATCTCTAGGTTTTATTTTTTATGGATTTTATCTTTTACCAGCTGCTTTTACCTTCTGGGCCTTTAGCCCCTTCTTCCCACAAGATAAGGTGTAACCCCACAAACAGATCATCCTAATGTCGGACTAGGGGAATGGGGCAGACGAGTGGGAGATAAGATGTAAGAGTGATGATATGATGGGAGCGGATGATGGCTTTTCAAAATTCCCCCCGGTGGCAAACCAAAACCTATGGGTACAAGCTTGCTAGGGCACCCTGTCAATCCCCCCAACCATGGTCAAGTGGGTTAATGTAAGGTCCAAGCAATTGTCATAAATAAAAGGAATTTGATGCATATATCTAAAGGTTATAATGATCAAATATGACACATACCATGATACCTGGACCAATTACCTCATGGAGCAAGAGTCTTCTCCGATACAAGTCCAAGCCGAAGGTGATGGATGTTGTTGTTGCTGACAAGACAAGTCTGATGAAGAAGAAGAAAGATGGGCCCTCCAGGGCCATGCTTAGGTCAATCCTGCTCTCGGTACTCCATGCCTAGGACCTGTGGACCTTGAGACATGATCTCCTAGTTATCCCTAGAAATCGGGGATAACACCTTCCATCCCCACTAACTTCGCGCCCTTCCTAATGCACATTAATTATGGTTTTACTAGTGACAACTGAACACACTGGTATGAAACAATTGGGACCATTAACACGCATTAAACCGCCATTTACAGTACTCGGAACGACCGTCGTTCCTTTCTATACTTACTAAAAATTTTCCACTTGTTTCGTGATATAGATCTTGCACCTAAAAAATTACGTGATCTACAATTCCACCCCGGGCTCCTCCAACTCACAAGCTTCACTTTACCCGGGTTCATAAAAAGTTTCAAACCATTTATGGCTCCCTTCCATCCCCATCACAATCGCACCCTTCCTAATGCACATTAATTATTTCGGCCTCTAGATTAACTTCCATTGTTCTGTGACCTACAAACAGCACCCAGACCTCCACAATATACAAATTGATTGTCGGACTCCCGCATCGTCCCCTCTTTTGTGTTACACATTATGCATTAAAATGTTCCGAGCGATACAATTTGACCATCGGGGCCTCACGTCTTATGGGGAAACCTTGTCACCCTATTTTGAAACAAGTCTGGGATATCATTTCTGTATTCCATACTTAGACACTTTTTCGATTGCGGGTTCTCGTGCTGACGGGCTCAAAATTGTGTTTCGAATCTTCTGCGACTTGCAAACAGTACCCAGAGTTCCGCAATATAAAGTTTGTCCGATGGAATGCCCCGTCATGAGCCCGATCGTTCGTCGTTCCTTTCAATACTTAACCACAAGTTAGCTATATGCTCATGACGTGGTACATTTCCATGGTTGCACATGCTGCAACCACTGTGTATAGAATCTGGCCTACCGTTTCCCTGTTCCATACTTAGACACTTTTTCGATTGCGAGTTCCTAGACTAGCGGGCTCACGATTGTGTTTCCAATGTTCCATGACTAGCAAATAGTACCCGGAGTTCCGCGATATACAATTTGTCCGTAGGAGTGCACCATCATGCCCTTTTTCGTGTTACGCATTCTACGGTCAACACTCCCGAGAGATACAATTTGACCCTCAAGCCCTCACCTCTGTTGGTTGTATCTTGTAGCCCTACTTTGAAACCCGACCAATCGATTTTGATAATTATCCATTCCTTAGTGTTTGTGGTATCTAACACTTATGCATGTTGTTCTGTTGTATACATATTGCACCCAAAAACTTCTGTGATATGCAATTTATGATTTTACTAGTCAAAACTCACCAAGGGTTCGAAAATATTGGCATTAATAAACGAACAGTAGATGTTTTTCTGTGAGATACTTAGCCCTTTTTCACTTTTCTTATTCTCGTCAATTATCCCTTTCTGGTTATATACTTAGTCGCCTTTCTATGATCGCGGGTTCCTGGGTTGGCAGACTGACAAATCTTCATCTCCATTTATATCCTCATATGATGAATTCGACCAACCGTCGTTCCTTTCCATACTTAGCCAATTTTATGGCCACGGTTGTTGGGGCTGGTGCTTTCGAATTCTGATGCTGCTTGTTCCGTGATATACATCTTGCACTCAAAAATTTCGTGATCTACAATTCCACCCCGGACTCCTCGAACTCGCAAGCTTCACTCTACCAGCGTTCATAAAAGTTTCAAAGTATCTATTGCTTCCTTCCTTCCCCACTACCTTTGTGCCCTTCCCAATGCATATTAATTATGGTTTTACTAGTGACAATTGAACCCACTGGTACGAAACAATTGGGACCATTAACACGCATTAAACTGCCATTGACAGTACTCAAAATGACCGTCGTTCCTTTCTATACTTAGAAAAAAATTTCCACCTGTTACGTGATATACATCTTGCACCCAAAAAATTCCATGATCTACAATTCCACCCCGAGCTCCTCCAACTCGCAAGATTCACTTTACCCGGGTTCATAAAAAGTTTCAAACCATTTATGGCTCCCTTCCATCCCCGTCACAATTGTTCTCTTCCCAATGCACATTAATTATTTCAACCTCTAGATTAACTTCCATTGTTCTGTGACCTACAAACAACACTCAGACCTCCACGATGTACAAATTGTCTACCAGACTCCCACATCGTCCCCTCTTTTGTGTTACACATTATGCATTCAAATGCTTTGAGCAATACAATTTGTCCGTCGGGGCCTCACGTCTTATGGGGAAACCTTGTCACCCTATTTTGAAACAAGTTCGAGCTACCATTTCCCTATTCCATATTTAGACACTTTTTCGATTGCGGGTTCCCGGGCTGACGGGCTCAAAATTGTGTTTCGAATCTTCCGCGACTTGCAAACAGTACCTGAAGTTCCGCGATATACAATTTGTCCGCTGGAATACCCTGTCATGAGCTCAAACATCTGTCGTTCCTTTCAATACTTAGTCGCAAGTTGGTTGTATGTTCATGACATGATACATTTCCATGGTTGCACATGCTTCAACCACTGTGTATTGAATCTAGCCTACCATTTCCATGTTCCATACTTAGACACTTTTTCGATTGTGGGTTCCTAGACTGGCGGGCTCAAGATTGTGTTTCCAATGTTCCGTGACTAGCAAACAATACCCGGATTTCCGCGATATACAATTTGTCCACGGGAATGCACCATCATGCCCTCTTCTGTGTTACGCATTCTACGGTCAACACTTCCGAGAGATACAATTTGATCCTCGGGCCCTCACCTCTGTTGGTTGTATCTTATAGCCCTATTTTGAAACCCGACCAACCGCTTTCGATAATTAGCCATTCCTTAATTGGTGTTCCCTGTCCCCGCCACCTTCGTACTTCGCTCTAGATATGCAATTAGTAAGTTTTAATGCTAACACTTCGTCATGCAAGAACCTTAAACATGTCATTAATGAGTGAAAGGCTCGAGGAGATCTCCCACACTTCTGCCATATACAAATTGATCGTCGGACTCCCACATCATCCCCTCTTCCGTGGTACACATTTTGCACTCAAAAGTTCTGAGACATACAATTTTACCCTTGGGAAGACACGTCTCCTGGGGAACCATTGTCACCCTAGTTTGAATCCCATCCGACCACTTTCCATACTTACCCATTTCATGGAATCTCTTTCACGGATCCTCAAGTTGGCGGGTTCACGAAATCTCCAATTCTTAGTCACTGTTTATTGTGCCTTCCACCTTCGCACTTCTTTCAAAGTATGCAACGACCAAGGTTTAATGCTAACAGTTCATCATGCAACAACTGTATAGACCGTCATTAAAAAGCAAAAGGCTCGACGAAACAGTCACATTGACTATCGCTACAGAACTTGCCCAGAAACTTGCAGAAAAGATCTTGCCAGGTAATGGGATATTTATATTACAAATTTCAATATATTAGCGAAAACGAGTCTGACCCACCGTTTCCCTATTCCATACTTAAGCCACTTTTTCGATTGCAGGTTCCTGGACAGGCAGGCTCACGATTGTGCTTCCATTGTTCCGTGGTTGCAAACAGTACCCGTAGTTCCACGATATGCAAATTGGCCTCTGGATTGTCCCATCATGCCCTCTTCCGTGTTATGCATTTTGCACTCAAAAAGTTCTAAGACATACAATTTGACCCTCGGGCCCTCACCTCTAGTGGTTGTACCTTGTAACCCTATTTTGCAGCCCGCCCGACCGCTTTCGATAATTAGACACTCCTTAATTGCTCTTTCTCGTCCCCGCAACCTTCGTACTTCTTTCTAAATATGCAATTAGTAACCTTTCATGCTAACAACTCATCATGCAAGAACAGTCAACATTGTCATTAATGAGCGAAACGCTCGAGGAGATCTCCCATTAATACACATTAAACCAAGATCTGCGGAGAGTTATATTATCCCTTCCGATTGTTCATCTCAAACATGGGTCATCGCGTTGGCACGTTCACGAAATCTCCAATTCTTAATTGCTCTTTGTTGTACCCGCCATATTCGCACTTCTAGGTATGCAATTACTAGTCTTTAATGCTAACAGTGTATCATGCAACAATCGTCGAGATTGTTATTAATGAGCGAAAGGATCAAGGAGATATCCCATTCACACACATTGGACCAGGATTTGCAGAGGGTTATATTATCCCTTCCAACTCTTCATTTCAAACATCGTCTGGAGCAAACGAACGTTCTCATAAAATTATGGCAGCAGCTCGACAACAATTCTGTGGAGATACAGTGAATATCATCGGACGTGAGGACCAGAACTTCCAGTGGTCCAGGGCATACTCTTACTATTCATCCCATTCTGCCCAAAACGAAGTGATTTGGACCTCTGGAATCACTCGTCTAGGCTGCGTCCTTAAGGTTTTTTATTGTAAGGAGGTGGTCTCTTGGTGCGTCGAAAAATATATTTCAACCCAAAGAACTATTCCACTACATGACCATTCTCCTGTTTCTTTGTCACCTCAGGTCTTCCGCAAGATGTTAAGATTGTCAGAGCCAACATTAACCTTCAGAGGACAAGACTACAAGCAATTCTTATAAAAACATGATAATGGGTTGGACCTCTAACCTGAGTTCCTCGAAGACCCGACAACAGTTCCTGAAGATATCACAAAGTTGCAGGTCAGTTCCTTTAGAAATTCATTCCGAAAAATTGCTTGGTTGTTTACAAGAATAACGGGACAGGAATCCACGACAAGCATTTCCCGCATAGTTCTTTATATTTTATACTTCGCAGTCAAGGAACAATTCATTTTTTATTGGGGGAAGCTAATTTCCATTGAAATCTATTCCCAACTGTCATGATTCAAAGAAGAGAATAAATTTTATATGTCACCCTACTTGATTATCGCAATAGCACATTGTTGTTCGTTTCCAAAACTGTCTCTGTCCAAGAAAATAAACTATGAATTCGACCCAGTAACATTTCGGTACTAGGCCTTGTGGAGGCACAAGGCCTCCCATTGTTTTTATTAGGTTTTTAACGACTTTATTGTTAGGAAATGATGCTCCCTGGATGTCTGGCCAGGCGACCAAATTTTTGGATAGGAAGGGGACACTTGAACGAAAGGAAAATTACAGTGTAATAATGATCTTTGGCTCCAAGGAAAATCATGCATTCCTTCCATGTTGCATCATAGGCAAGATGTTTGCTACAGAAATAACAAGGCAATACAACTATGGGTTGCATTTTTTCCATGGCAAGAGAAAAAAACAGTTCATTCCTCTGCCCTGGAAATTCAGGGACTTCGTGTTCAGAAACGTCAACAAGATTGACGAATTTGCAGGCCATTTCAAGAACTTCAACCTAAAATATGTTGAAAGGCTAAGAGGGTTTGATCCTGATGGGATTTTTCAAGAACATTTACTATCAATTGGCTTTAGCAGCTCTTTTATCGATAAACACCTGACCGACGATAGAGACAGTGACGACAACACTCTTGCTCCTGGCGATGGCGATGTAGAAACATTGCAAAGCGCAACTGAATTGTACAGACAACAAGAAAAAGGCTCTGGTGAGAAGAGTGTCCAGTCCCCCGCCAACACTCCCAAGAGCACGACATCATAGAGCATCGCTTCAATGGCCCACCCCAGTAAGAAAGCAACCCAGAAATCTTCAAATGGAGGAGGAGATAAGAACCCTCCTCGCGAAAAAATTGATAGTTCCCACAAGCTTCCCATGACGAAGAAGAGAAAAAGCATTGTAGGGTAGGCGAAAGAGCCCGAAACTGAAAGTGAGGACATGCAACTTGAAACTTCTATGGATGACGTGTTTCGCAAAGTTGATCTGTCCGCGGATGCGATGGACCATAGTTCGACAATGGAAATAGCTGAGACAGACATTTTTGACGAAGATGAATCCTTCGTATTCCAGAGTGTTGTTTTTGACAGCCAATCTAAAAATTTAATTATTGAAAAGAGAGATGTAACAAATAAGAAAGGGAAATCTCATTCAGAGATTAGCTTTAGGAAAATTCAGTCGTCCCAAATCTCCTGATTTCACTGTGCAACGGCAGATGCTCTTGATGATTCCATTGGAGAAATTGAAGCGGAGAATGCCAGACTGAACGGTCGAATCAAGGAATTGGAGGAGGTTTTGATTCCTACCCCAATGTTTGCCAGTCCTTTAGCAAAAAATTGTACCTGCCACCCCTCCAGCCAAGTTAAAAGGATCCTCCAACCTCCTCACATCCTGTAGATGCTATGTAGAGAAGAATATCAAGAAAAGAATGCAGCTAATTACTGAAGCCTGGGAAACATCACAAAATATAGCTTCCTTTTGAACGAGGGAAAATGATTTGCACGAAAATTTGTAGACGAATTTAAAAAATGAAGAACGTTTCTATCTACAGACGGTGATCTCTTTTTCCAACCATGTCATCAACATCTCAGATCTAAAAAGAAGACAAGAGGATCTCCCCTCCCCAAACCAAATCAAACAATTAAAAGCATGCTAGAAAGAGAAAGTTAAGAACCTTCAGCTCATTGTCGAATCATGTGAACAAGCCATATCAGAGAAAGAAGAATTATTCAAAAACTTGACCCAAATAGACTTAGCCGGAAGTACCAACGAGGTTCAAGACCCAAACTTAATTCTCAAATCCTTGTCCTTAACCAAGCAAGCCTTCTATGAACAAGTTGATAGTTTAAACGGGTTGTCTTTAGAAAAGTTTTACGACATCCTTAAATATGGTGAAGATGATGTCGAGAACTGGCTAGTGGACTATTCGACACACAATGAAGAAATTGAACAGGCTCTGCATAGTATTTCTATGGATCTAAGGAAATTAGAAAACGAGCTTTTCAACATAGAAATCCGGGATGAAATCAACGTGGCCCCCATGAGAAGCTACATTGAAAAATGGCTCCAAAGGAGAATGGACAAGCTCACCGATGAAGGGCAACAACTGGTTGGCATGATTCCAGTGGTCGTCGACGAGAGCAACAAAAAGGCATCAACTTCATAGTAAGTGTATATTGATCACATCTTGCTTTATTTATCAATCCAGTTATTCTACCTCTTTAAATAGAAATCTCTAACCAAAAACTCATAACTTCCAATTTCTTATTTTGGTCTTCCTCTCTACCGTCGCGCACTTCTTCTTTCTAAAGTCCTATTTCTTGTACTTATTTCGTTTATGGTCCGCGGGAGCCCCAATCCCAGTCTATATGACAAACGCATTTAAATTTCCAGAAATATGTAACAGACATTATTAATTTTTGATTAATTTCAAAGAAAACTAATTCGGGAAAAATTTCGACAGTGCCCTGTGTGATGCTTTCGGAATGCTAAATTTTTTTTCTTCAACTATGTTGGATGTCAGGAAATTGTGTTTATTATATTTGAATGTTTAGTGTGTGTGATTCCTGGTCCTTTTTTCTAGAAACCTTTATTTGAAGTCATTGAGACCTAAATTTTCTAAGTCCCGTATTTGAACTATACACGACCCAGGAAAAAACTTAAACATGAGTAATGCAGTAGGATTGACATCCTCGTTCGCATATTAACCACATATTAATATAATATTATTATTAACTAATTCGGGAGGTTCTTTGAGGGTCATCTACCAGCCCAATGTCTTATGGCTGGCGTGTGACACACTGGCACGAGTCATCCTCTACATGGATACCACATGTACTTCAAGCTGCTTCCCACATGTCTCTGTTATTTCGGGCTTCTATTTCTCCCTTGGTCTCGCCATAACAGTGCATTTATTCTCATTCCAACCTGGAAAGGACTACGCTACCATGCAACACTTGTTTATAATAAACATCATCTTGTAACTCAACCCACAATACTTCCCTAACAAATTATTTTCCTTCTTTTCATACATTATAAACATAACATGTTAACTTCAAATAACTTTTCTATATTGCAAACATTTTCTAATACCATGGTTTCCTCATGATAGATAACATCCTTAACTTAGTTAAGGATCACAAGCCATAATGTATAACATATTCCATACATTCATTAAAAAGGACTTATAATTTATTATTAGAAGTATTTTATCATATCGTACGTTTTATTATTCTACGAGGAGAGAGAGGATACATATTGTTAGGGTTGAGTATCATTGTGGCTCAGGTTTGAGTAGTATAATATATAACGATAAATTATAATAAATAATTAATAATTGTTATATTTTTTAGTTAGTTTAAATATATTAATTAGTATAGATTTATTTAAATTTGAATTTATCTAGTATTCATAGAGATCAAATTTTTTTTAAATGTATTTTTTTATCATTTAATTTTATATTATGTATTAATTTTTTTATATTAAATGATAACAAATTTACACCTTAAAAAAATTTATTTTTTCAATACTTGATAGTGTTTAAAATATATCTAAATTAATTTAATTTTTAGATATTGTTACATACATGTGTATATATATAATTCTTTAATTTTTATTTTATTTTATTTGTTGTTGTCATATAACTTTACTTGACAACAACTTCCTCATACTCGCTACTCTCTATACAAAGATATTTGTATCTTTGTAATACAATATGTATATGTGTAATGTTAAAATAACAAATTTAATTTTTTTATTAAAAATATATAAAATAATAATAAAAATCAATTTTATAAAATAATTAAAAATAATAATTAATTTTGATTCATCTCCATTTTTATAATTCTCACATATTAAAAAAATCAAATATTTTCCGATACAAACTTTATTTTGATTTTTTGCACCTAAAACAATAAAAACTTGTTATATAATGTAATATACCCGAAGTTAAAATATATCTAAACTGATATATACTACGCACCTAAAAAAAATTAAAACTTAAACTATTTCATTCTTTATACAATGTAATATACCCGAAATTAAAATATATGTAAACTGATATATACTACACTCATATTTTTTCAAGGATTAATTTAATAAAAATCTATTTTTTTATCTATTTAAATTAGAAATTAGGGTATTCGTGTCACAATAAAGGTCTAATCAACTTTTGTGTTATATTAACCCCTCGCTAATGCGTATTCAGTATATTTTTGCTTAGATGATGCAAAACACGACTTCAGAATCTCAAGTCCGGAGAATCAAAACGGGACTTCAGAATCAAAACAGGACTTCGAATGATGCAAAACAGGACTTCAGAATCAGGAGACTAAGATATATGGGATGTCAATATCGTGCAGGTCTGAAGCAGAGTTTCATGCCTTGAGAGCAGAAATCAATATATAATGAAACGGGCATATTTGAGAATGGTGCAAAATCAATAACGGAAGCTGAAAAGCATGCATACAAGGAACTTGAAATTGATCATTTTTCACCATCACCAAATGGAAAGTTTCATCAAATTGGTAAGATATGCCGTGGATACTTTCAGATTTATTGCCCACATGCGAAATTTGAATCGGGACCTTATTTTAGTCTCAGCAACATTGCCCATCTCGATCTCTTTAGCTGAGGATAACCATAAAATATGATTATGGATAGGTTTAGAATGTGCCCTAATCATCCTTAAACAATATGAAGAGGGGTTTTAAGACTGCCCAAACCATTAGTTTTGCAAATGTCAGGGTTTGGGGTTGTCTCAGTTGCAGAAACTCTGGATGTTTTCTGCATAGTGCAGCAGGTTATACTAAAACAAAACCCAAAAGCATAGAACGCAGTGTAATCACGGAAATGTGTAGGTCTGGATACGAAGAACTAGGGTTTAGAAGTATAGGGCATTGTCAGATTAGTAGACTGGTTTCACAGAATGCATATGGAAGACCTGTAGAAGAAGAAGAATGTGACTTTTCAGCGGAGTTAAGAAGCGAAGTGGGAAGTTATGGTGCAAAAGAGGATTTTGTTAGAGGAAGAGAAGATGAAGAGGATGAAACTGAGCACCCACATGTGAAAGAAGTATGCAAACTCATTGAGCTGCGGCATGTGTGGGAGCCAAAGCTTGAGAAGGAGCTCCGGTGCACTCTTCGCAAACTGACTCCTAGCCAAGTCAGTGCTGTGCTGCAAGCCCAGGAGGATGAGAGGGTGGCTGTCAACTTCTTTTTGTGGGCAGACAGGCAATCACGCTATACGCATGGCATTGGTGTGTATTATTCCCTACTTAAGATCTTGAGCAAGACTAAGCTCTGCCAGGGAGCTCGCAGAGTACTTAAATTGATGATCAGAAGAGGCCATGAATGCCTACCAGAGGCCTTCAATTATGTGATGATCTCCTACAGTCGTGCAGACAGATTGCAGGACGCCATGAGGGTGTTGAAACTGATGCAGATATATGGTTGCAAGCCTGATCTCTCGACGTACAACACAGTTATCCATGTGCTTGTGATGTCAAACCGTTTGGATAAGGCCCTGAAATATTTTAATCAAATGCAGCAGATGGGAATCCCTCCCAAAATCATCACATTTAACATTCTTGTCAAGGGGCTCTGTCAAGTGCATCGATTGGACGAAGCACTGCAGCTGATGCGAGAAATGCCCTTTCGGGGCTGTCCTCCTGACGAGATAACTTATAATACAATACTCAGTTTTCTCTGCAATCATAGGAGGATTGATGAAGTAAGAGATATGCTGAAAACAATGGAGCAGAATGCATTGGTTCCAGATCAGACCACTTATTCCATTCTGGTTCACGTGCTTTCAAAGCATGGTTATGGGCAAGAAGCATTGGACTTTCTCAGGGAGATGGAAGACAAAGGCTTTAGCATTGACGTAGTTGGTTACAGTGCAGTGATCAATGCATTTTGCAGGATTGGGAAGATGGATGAGGTTAAATACATTGTGAATGAGATGTTTTCTAAGGGCTGTATACCTGATGTAGTTACATACAGCACAGTAATCAATGGTTTTTGCAGAATAGGAAGAGTTGATGAGGCAAGAAAGCTGCTTCGCAATATGGTCCGAAAGGGTTACAAGCCTAATACTGTGACCTACACAACTCTTTTGAATGGACTGTGCAAGATTGGCAATTCATTGGAAGCAAAACAGCTTCTTGACGAAAGTGAGAATGATTGGTGGACACCAAATAGCATCACATACAGTGCAGTCATGCATGGCCTCCGAAGAGAAGGCAGATTGACAGAGGCCTGCCAACTCGTTAGCGAGATGCTTCATAAGGGATGCCTTCCATCACCTGTCGAGATTAACTTGTTGATGCATTCTCTCTGCAGAGAACACAAAGTGGATGAAGCAAAGACATTGATAGAAGAATGCTTGTGCAAGGGTTGTGCCATAAATGTAGTGAATTTTACCACTGTGATCCATGGATTTTGCAAGGAAGGAAGGATAGAAGCAGCTCTTTCTTTGTTGGATGACATGTATTTGAATAACCGCCATCCAGATGCTATAACTTATACTACTTTGATTGATGGACTGGGCAAGCAAGGTAGATTGGAAGAGGCAACTAAGATGACAATGAAAATGCTTAAGAGGGGTGTGCTTCCTACACCAGTTACTTATCGAACTGTGATCCACAGATTCTGCGAGAATGGTAAAGTGGAGGCATTGTGCCAATTGTTGGAACAGATGATGGAGAGGGAAGGATTTAGAGATGCATATAACCTAGTGATTGAGAAACTTTGCAAGAATGGAATGTTGCAGGAGGCTTACAAATATCTTGGCAAGGTGTTGAGGACAGCTTCTCTTTCTGATGCTAAAACATGCCATCTCCTGATGGAGAGATTTCTGAAGAAATCCCAACCGATGGATTCCTACAAAGTGGCTTGCCGAATGTTTCAGAGAAACATGATTCCTGACATTCAGATTTGCAGGAAAGTAGAACAGAACCTACTTTTAGAGGGCAAAACATGGGAGGCAGCAAAGCTGATGGAAAAATTTTTGGAAAGAGGATGCATCTCACCTGGATCTGGGAAAGCTGTAAATTTATAAACCATGAAGAGTGGAGGCTGGTTGAAATGCATGTTAGAACTAGATTCATGGGGCCTACATCCTGAAGGAGCACTACTCTGAGTCAATGTCCATTGACATTATGAAATATTGCTTTGTTAGTTATTTACATATGTTATCCTTTTAATGGTCTGCACCCAGTGCTGAGAACTAATGAAATCACTGGTAAATCGTGAATCCGAATTGTGATTCTGTTGCCGATTTTGACCTTATTTTTGCTGTTCCTGCCTATTTATTCCTTATTTCTTAGGTTCTCTAGAGTGGTCCGACTTATGTGTATCTGGATTACCATAATGCACATGGCACACATGTATGAAAAGAATGTTCTTACTAATAGAAAGAATTTGAAACAATTGTCTCCCATTGTAATTATAAACCATTTTAATGCAATCAATTCCTTTGGCTTAGATGACACATTGGAAGTTACGAGTGCTGGTATCATCGACGATTGATTTCAAGCTGCTCTGTCATTTCTCATTCAATGAAGGAAATCATGTCAATGTGTATCATTTATTTCTCTGATTTTAACCTATTTATAAAGCATACACTATCGCAATGAAAGTGGTGATGTTTTGGTTTTATTCTTGCTACAGTAAACAATTTTCTTTGTCTTTCTCAAAAGTTCCATTGTTTTTTTTTGTAAGTATTCTATAAGTTACCTTTCATGAAAAGCTGTTACAAAAGGACAGGTATTCACTGGAGCAAGAGTCGCCATGACTGGAAACCAACTCTGCTCCAGCTGAGTTTAAATAGAATATAATAAATAAAATGTATTACCAGCTGCAGATGGACATGGACGAAGATTTGGGGTCTAAAACTGTGCTCCCTATGTCACCAAAAATGTAACAGAGCCAGGTGGCAATAGCATAGATACTATTTGACAGTGCCATGTACAAAACTAAAACCAAAAACTGTGATCTTATCCTGGCATCGAGACTAATAGCTATAATAACCAGATGGATCATGTACAAACTAAAAAAACCAGTAAACCAAAGTGTGGAACCTGATGACTATAATGCTCGACTTCAATTCTGTCCTGGAGGAAGGAGGATGGGTTTCGGCTATCCAACTGTCGTTGGAGGTGACGAGGCATCTCGATTGGTGCTCACGTCCGTTGCCAAGGAAATGCATTGTTCCAGGAGCTCGAGGCAAAATTTAAAGTCGAAAACCTCACTTTGAAGCTCAAATATTAGATGCTGGATTGTGGACAGGGCCTCAAAGATGAGCTGAGAGTCCTCCTCGGTAGATGCATTGGGCTTGCCGGAGGAGGGTGCTTTAGATGGGCGATTGACTGGATGTCCTGAAGACAGAGAACCATGGGTGCGACTAGAGTGACCATGAGGAGAGCTCTGCGTTGGGCTCTCTTAAGAAGTCCATCCCGAGAATGATTTCGGAGCGCAACCCAGAGATCTCCCACGTCTGTCGAACCATTCAATTTTACAGCCCCAACCGGTTGAGGTATGTACGTTGTCTTGTTGGTGCGCCGAGCCCGAGCTGAGTGAGGGAGACCCAGAGCGCTTCATGTTGTTGTCCAAATTGTCACTGCCCGCGACTGAGGAGAGATGTCGACCAACTGGAAAGTATTCTCCCCTACCCCACTTTGAGCGACCTCGTTGCCTTGGCATGTTGAGCACAAAAATAAAAGACTCTCGGATTTTAATTTCCTGGAACCAGACCCTCTCCACACCTACAGTAATGCACCACATAGAGATCGTAAATAGAATGATGCTTCCCCCAAGCGCTATGCTTCCTTAAGTCATCTCTCGACGACCGTGTCATGGTCGTTAATGGCGAATTAATCACCCGGTAACAGAAGTTATGAGCTCTAACCTCCACCGTGTAGGTCTACGACATTCCCTTGGAGCGAAATCTACCCATGTACGAAATGCCTTGAATGTTTTGGAGTGGCGATGGCCTAAAACCTCCTCCCTCGCTTCTGGCTCGAGGATCGGTGAGCCAGGTGGGGGGAGTCCTTAATGCCCCGTGTTTACTCATGTGTGCTATGCGCTAGAAGGAACCCCATCCGGGGGGGAGTCGGTCATGCGTGCCAGGGATATGCATTCCAAAAGAATGGGGTGATCATTGTGCTAAGAGGAGTCGTAGATTAGATCCCCTTTTGTGCAGTAGACCCCAATGTTAGCTAGCTTGTCCGCCACTTTGTTGGCTTCTTGTCTGATGTGAGAGGGAATTAAAACTTGATGAGGCCGTATGATAGAACGTAGGAGTTCCAAGTTATGAATAAGCCTCTAGCTTGGGGAAATCTTTTCCAAAGCAAAGCCATTGAGAAGCTTAGATAACATATTTAGAATTACCTAGGAGTCCCCTTCTACGACAATTTGATTGTAGCCATGTTGTTGGGCCAGTAGGAGGCCTTTCATAAGGGCCCAGAGCTCTGCTGCATTATTTGAATCATAACCAAGGATGCCTGTTGAAATATGTAGAATTGATCCTTGTTCATTCCTTAAAACAAAACCAAAGCCAGCTGGACCAGGATTCCCTTTAGATGCTCCGTCAAAGTTGAGCTTGAGGAAGCCTGATGGAGGGCGAGCCCAACAATTGGGGCTGTGAGCATGGTGGAGACGCCCGTTGACTTGAGGAGCTGAGGGATCTATATGAAGGTTCCAGCCTTGGAGGATTGCCTTCTCATTGGAGTCACAGGTAGATCCTCTGTGGTCCATTTGGTGGCCAATATGGTCTCTGTGATGTTCTTCTTGATTTGGATCCATAGTTTGCCCCAAGTTTGCTTGGTGGATAGAAAGATTCTGCGATTACGCTCCTTCCATATCTGCCAGAAAATAGCTCCAGGGAGTAGCTACTAGATGCAGTTGAGAATAGGATTCTTGAAGGCATGGGTATGCCAACCAACAATGGTGCTCTCTACTTCCTCCCAGTTACGGTCAAATGTGCACATCATGAGGGCACCTTGATCCCAAATAAGGGAGCTAAAGGAACATTGATTGAGAAGATGCTCCTAAGTTTCCTCCAATCTCAGGCACAAGTGACAGATGGATGGTCCAATGAATCCTCTTTTCTTCAGATTGTCCCAGATAAGGATGCTTTTGTGCCCAACTAGCCAGAGGAAGGTACCGATCTTTGGCCACAACTTGGAATCCCAAATATTACTCGAAATAGGGGCTTTGGGTAGCGTGGAGAAGTTATCTTTCAATCCAGACTCCATATGCCTCCTGGATTGTGAAGGAGCCTTTGGGAGTATGTCCCCAGCTTAGTATGTATGGGCCATGCTTGACCTTGATTCTACACACGTTGGCTTCTTCCTGCCACTATTCCACAACCAAATGATTCAGAAATCCTAGTTCTTCTTCTTTGATTTTCCATCTCCGCTAGGTATCTTGTTGGCCCTCTGGACACCAGAAATCGGATACCGCCTTCAGACCTACTCTTTCGGTGTGATGTTGGAGATCTTCATGTCATTGATGTTGGTTGAGAGGCGGAAGCTGCTGCCAGGACTCTGTCAAGAATAAAGCTATGGTGCCATTGCCTATTTCCCAAAATGTGTGATTCTGAACCAGGGATTTTTTGCGTTCTGCTGTGTTCCAAATGAGAGAGTCGACTCTACTGTCATTTCATCTGATCAATTGTTCTTCCCGCACTGTAGGGGCGTATTTGTGCCTCCATAGTCTGGCCCAGATTTCGGTGGGATTCTTGAGCCACCTCCACCAAATTTTAGCCCCCAAGACCTGGTTGAGGGTTTGGGTATCTCTTAATCCCAAGCCTCTTGGATATTTTGGCTTACACAACTCCTTCCAGTTGACCAAGGCCCATTTGTGACCATCCTTTGTGCCTTGCCATAGGAATTTTCTTTGGATGCTTTTGATGGTGTTGAGAATAGAATTGGGGGCGACGAGGGAAGAAAATATATAGATGGGGATGGCTTGCAAGACCAATTTGAGAAGAACCAAACGACTGGCTAGATTGAGGGTTCGAAAGGTCCAGGAGCTGAGTCTTTTTTCCAAAGTTGTGAGAAGACCTTCCCAAGAGCTATTACGGAGCGCATTGTTAATGAGAGGGACCCCTAGATATTTTGACAGAAGGGAGCCCCTACTGAAGCCAAGAATGCGAACAATGAAGGACTGGATGGCTTTGGGGGTGTTAAAGAAGAAAATATGAGATTTATCACGGTTGATGGAGGTGCCCAAAGATGCGCTAAAGTCATTAAGAATCTCTAGAATTTGGTTGGCTTCCCGAGTTGTGGGAGATCCCATCATCATGGTATCATCAACAAACTGGCTGTGGGAAATGGGAGGGTTCAGGCCATGGAGAGATAGCCCCCGGAGGGAGCCATCTACCACTGCAACCTTGATATTGCGGCTTAACCCTTCCGCCATGATGACAAAGAGGAAAGGGGAAAGAGGATTGTCTTGGCGGATACCCCGGGAGGGTAAGAAGGACCTAGAGAGGACCCCGTTAATCAGAACAAAAAAGAAGGTTGAAGAGGTGAGATTGAGGATCCAGTTGACCCAATCCGGATTGAACCCAAAAGCTAGAAGGAAGGAGCGCATGTACTACCAACTAAGTGTATCAAAGGCTTTGGACAGATTCAATTTTATTAACATCCTAGGAGTACCTGTCGTTTTAAAGGAATGGACAACTTCATGAGCCAAAAAGATGCTAACTATGATTTGGTGTCCTTCTACATAACTAGATTGTTCATGAGAAATGATACGAGGAAGGATTGGTTTGAGTCTAAGAGCGATTACCTTGGTTAGAATTTTGTAGATAACATTGCAAAGAGCTATAGGCATGAACTACTTGGGATGAGTGACACTCTCCTCCTTGGGAATGAGGGTGATGAAGGTAGCATTGAGTGTCGGAAGGACCCGTCTTGATCTTCTAGAGTCTTCAACGATCTGCCACACCTCCTCCCAAACTAGAGGCCATCAATAGTGGAAGAAGTCAGTGGTGAAGCCGTCCGGGCCTAGAGCTTTCTCGATTGACATTTCTTTTATAGCTTGATCAACTTCCTCAATTGTAATCGGTTGCAAAAGGGCCGCATTTTGTTTAGATGTAATGAGAGAGGGGATGTGTTGAGTGATTTTCCCTATTGCTTCAGATCAGTCGGGTTGGGATTCTGTGAGGAGATCTTGATAATATCTAACCATTTCCTGTTCTATGTCAGAATGAGTGGTTAAAATTTGGCCTTGAGCATCCTCCAACTTCGAGAGTCTATTGATGTGTTTGCGCTGGATCATGGACCTGTGGAATAATTTGGTGTTTTTTTCTTCTTCCTTAAGCCTCTGGACCGTGGATTTTTGCTGCCAAAGGATTTCCTCCTGTGTGTATCTATCTTCCAGCTGTTGTTTGACCCTTGCTTCCTCTTCCTGCAGTTGTTCGGTGCAACCCTAGTTTATGATTTCTTTCTGAATGCTTTTCATCTTTTGTTCCAGATCCCGTTGTGCTTGAAAAATGTTCCTAAAATTGCTCCTGTTCCAAAGCTTCAAGTGTTGCTAGAAGTTTTTCATTTTTTGTTGAAATCGATACATAAGTGAGCCATGGGAAATGGTGGCATCCTTCCACCATTGATGGTGATTTTCTTGAAAGTCAAGGTGGGTGAGCCAGAATTTTTCAAAACGAAAAGGCTTCTTTCGGGGAGAGCTGGTTATGTCAATCCAGAGTTGGATGGGCCAATGATCAAAGCGAGAGATTGCTAGGATGCTTGCCTCCATTAAAAGTCCCTCCATCAGTGGTTCTGAAACTAGGAAGCGATCCAACCTTCACGCTATATGTTGTGACCCTGATCTCCTGTTGGACTAGGTAAATTCCCCATTGATGTTTTCCATATCTATTAAACCCAATTCTTCAATGGTTTCTTTGAATTCCTTAGGATCGTGTTCTAACCTGCATATACCTCCTCTTTTTTCCTCTAGCGAGATGATCATATTGAAATCCCCTCCCAGAACCCAACGACGTCTGCTAGCAATGTTTCTTAGGCCCCTTAGGCTCTATAAGAAACTTTGCTTGTCTATCTGGAGCTGTGGGCCATAGACATTGGTAATTATCCCCTCTTTATCTGAACCCATTGCTCTGTAATCTGCTGAGATTGTCCATTTAGCGGTGAAGAAGCCATCTAAGAGGAATATAGCAAGGTTCCATAGGATGGCAAGTCTGCCAACGACCCCCCTGGAGTCAGTGAAGATAGAATTGGCTTGTTTCCAGCAGTGGGTGAGAATGCGATCTGCCTCCAGGCCTACACATTTGGTTTCTTGAAGGAGTAGTATGTCTGGATTCTCTTCTATGATACGAGATCGAAGAACCTGTGCTTACTTCTCTCGTTTAAGCCTCTAATGTTCCGTGAGACGATCTTCATGAGGAAGGGGGTGTGAGGAGGGGCGGGAAACTTTCAGAAATCAGTTGGATTTGGCCAGAATTGACCATGAAGTTACCTACCTCCTGGATGAGCTACCAGGTGGACTTGCGACCACACTTCTTATCTTTGGATTTGTTACGAGTGTCTTTGAGGGGATCTCGATGGATACCCAAACCTTTGCTTGCTCTGGATGTTGCGCTTGCTGTGGAGTTTACATATACCTTGTGTACTTTCCTGAGTTGGTCTGGGGGTATAGTGTATAGTTACTTTCGTTGATAGGCTTTTTCTAGGTTGACCAGGTCTACCCTAGCTAATTCTCTCTCGTCCAATTCGATTTCCATGTCCCCTCCTACCTCAGAGGGTAGGTCGCCTCCTCCAGGTGTGGTCTATGTACTAGGTATGATGGGTTCCAGGACTAGTTCGTCTTGGGTGCTTACCTTGACCCCTGCCGATTTATTTCCTTGCTGAGCTTGGGTCCCCTGAAGGTCATCCGGTAATTGATTGAGAATCTCGAAGGAGTTGCTGGTGCTTGGAGTTTTGGTTTGAATGGGAGCTTGTTTATTTGGACCTTGTCTTCGTCCAGCTGGTGCTGTCACAAATCCATCCTTTGTCTTCTTAGTGGTTCCTTGATCATGCTTGATTGGATTGTTAAGAGGACAATCCCTAAACAGATGTTTGTGCTCATGGCACTTGCGACATCTGAATGGGATGTGTTCATAGTCAATTGTTTGTCTCCATTCTTCATCTTGATATTCCAAGTCTATTGAGCCTAGTAGCGGTTTAGAGATATTGAGATATACAAAGATTTTGGCATAGGAAGTGTACCTTCTTTGTCTAGTCGCTTCGGAGGCTTTTACATAGATTCCTAGGGTATTTCCAATCCTTGCTAATCTTTCGTCCAACCAAAACTCTTGAGGGAGCGAGTATAGACGGATCCAGACTAGCACATGGGAGAAATCTTCCTTTTCGAGGCTGAAGCGCTCTGTCCAATATCTTAAGAATAAGCCAACTGAGTTGAAGAAATAGGGACCGCCATCAAAAACTCGCTCTCTATCTTCAAGATTGTAAAAGATTACTGTGAAAAATCCCTTTCACCCCAGCTGGAGTTCATGGTGGCCTTTAGGCTTCCACTAGTGATGAATCCATTTCTCCAAGTTCCTCTCACACTGCCACAATCCAAGAAATTTTCCAATTAATGCTTGGTCCCTCATATATTATGTTTGCTCTCCGATCCTAGTGGTGTTGACTGTGTATCGCGAGGCTGTTGATGCCTACAGAAGACACTTTCCTGGCTCCCAGATCCGAGCTGCTTTTGGATGGGAGGACTCAGGATCGATGTCCATGGTTTTTCCTTTGTTGGATCCGTCGAATGAAGTCGAGGATCTGAGATGAGGCGGAAGCTCGAATGGCGGCTAAGTGATCCCTCCTCATCCTATCTTTGTCATTGCCACATTGTGGTAGGAGGTGGTTTGCACCCCCTCTCCTGCTGACTCCATGGGAGGAGTAAGATCGATGGTTGGATCGCTGAGATTGTAGGAGGAAAGTTGTTGAGGGTTGATCTTGTGAGCACCAGAGTAAAACACTAGAAATACTCTAGCTTGCAGAGCCTCTCATCCCCGAAAAAACCCCCCGTATCTCATAGATATTTCTTCCATTGTTTTTGAAGCTCAACCAAACTAATTTTTTTTATCATTGTCCCTCTTGTTATCCTTCATTTTGCATAAGGCCTATACTAGTGAATTATTTCGCTACCCTTGTGATTTTCATCACAAAGAGCTTTGAATGGTTAGGGTGTTTGCTTTTTCCTTGGATTGTTGATGACATGGATGATGATGTGCTAGAGATTTTGATGATGTGTTGCTTTGTATACTTGCTTATCGTAGACATAACATTACACTTGATCATGTGATGTTCTAGTCTTCGCTCCTTTCTAGATGATTGGGCATGAGAATGTATGGATCCCTTGGTGGAATGCCCTAGCACTTCGGGGCTAAGTGGACATTGTATTGGCATCTCCATTTGGTTACCTTCATCATGACGTAAGGTGCTTGGCATGTACTCACCTTTTTACATGGGCGTAGTCTAAACGTTCTACTTTTTGGACTTTTTTGGTAACCATCACCAAAATCCGGTTATACAATTGTCGGTGAAATCACAATTTTTTGTTGCTTAAATTGCATGTTTGAATGCATAAATGGATTTAGTGCCCAAAAAAAAACCCGGAACACTCAAATTGTACAAACTCAACAACTCAAATCTTCAATTCCAGCAATTCCTGACCGAATTTCGAGAAAAATTGGTCAAAAAAAATGCCAGAAAAAAGTCCAAAACGTAGAACATTTAGACTATGTCTTGTACATGTGTTTTGTTACTTGGATGGATGGATATGGGCATGGTTAGGGCTCCTTTTCTCCAACGCCCTAGCTCTTATTGATGATATTCACATGTGGATGGATTACTTCTAGCATGGAGCATGATATTACCTTGAGTGCTTCCCTTCTTGGGCCCACATTTGGAGGCATATTCACACTTATCATCACCTCGTGCATATTTTGATAAGATTGTCCATGAGTTGGTTGGTTTCTTGGTGACTTTGCATATAGATTCATGGCATATTTGACTTACTCTTCCTTGGATCTACCATTCCTCATGCTTTATTGGTCCACACGTGCCATCTTGAGAGATTATTTGCACACATGTTAAGGCATATTGTTGGATTAAAGGGGACCGTCCCTTCTTGATGGAGATGGTTGAGTGTTATTGACATTCCACATATTGAGGCCTTGTACCATGCATCTTGCTTTATTTGAGGATGGCGTCCAATGGAGGTCACTTTACATACTTATTGATGGAACGTCCACCTTGCGAGACACCACAAGTCTCTTGAGGAGGTTCTTCATGGTTCCATGCCCTATTTTGAGGAGATGTCCATCTTGAAGAAGATTGCTTGCATTCATAGTTGAAGATGTCCCACATTAGAGAAGATCTAGGAAATTCCAAACCCTAGATCTAGGGTTTCATTGCATATTTTGAGGATGTCCTAGCTTCAGAAGCAATTATCTTTTGACAAAGTGCCCAAATTCTCGTTAGATCATTGTATTTGATGTAGAGTGGTTGTACAATTTCCAAAATGTGGTCATAATAGAACTTCCAATGAAAATTGACACGGTTATAGTGTTTTCAAAATCTCTCGCCAGAAAATTCTCATCACGTTTTGACCACTTGTTTGAGGAACGCCCTACCTTTTTTGCTTGAGCGTTTTGGTTATTTGGGGAGATCATTATTGACGTATGTCCATGGTGGAGAGCGCCCTAGCTCTTGAGGCCACATGGCCCATTTTTTATGCATCTATTAGAGGTTGTCCACTCTTGGGAGCTTCTATCCATTGCTTGTTGGGACGTTTCACCTTGGAGAGCTACACATCCACCTTGGAGGCGTTTGGAGTCTCAACGTTGCACCTTTGACTCATCTCATTCCTTCTTTGATGGGCATGTCCCACTCTCTTGGGAAAATGTTTGTTGGAGACTTGTACATCTGGCCTTGAACACTTCATTATTTTATGTACTGTTGATTAATTGGTTGGATGAAATATTTCTTTACTTCTCTGTAGGCTAGATCTAGGGTTTTCACATGAGATATTTTTATTTTATCGTAAAGGAAGTTGAGCTAGACTCTATATAAAGAGTAGCCCTTCGTCATTTGTACTCATAGTTGGAACCTTGGAGCTTAATGGGAGCATATGTGATATATAAGGGCTCTTTCTTTGTTGAGTGCATTATATTTTGGTACTTAAAGCTTGAAGTAGTATAGTTTCTTCTACATAAGACCAGCAACTTGATCCATTTGAAGGATAAAATCTACCACTTGGAAGGGATTTTGCATTTGAGGTAACTCCTTCCCATTTCTCCTTTGTTATCTTAGTTATTGTTAATTGATAGCTTGCTTTATATATCCTCTAGGAATTCTAGCAAGTTCATTGATTTCAATTGCTGGGGTAAAGTTGAGTTGCCTAGTTGAAGGTGAATCGCTTTGGACCCCTTCCTTGTAGAATATTTGCATTAAATTCCTGCAAGGCTCAAGCTTAGTGTGGAGGTTATTGAGTCATTGGCCCTACTTCCATTGCTAACACATAAGAAAATAAGCCCCCTTAGATACTCTCTTGACTCCATTGCCCTTGTTGGATTGGCACTAATCTCTATTTCCTTCCATCACCCTTTTTTCCTAAAATACAAAAAAAATGTTTTACTAAAGTTACTCTCATATCACCTTGTGCCTCATTGCTTAGCTTTAGTAATCCTACTAGAGACACCCCCCTTGAACAAGAGGAGAGCCGGCCTAAAGTGAAGAGGATAGGTTACTTAGGTGACAGTGATGACTGTCCAAGTAGTTTGCTCATAGGTTGTACCTTGTGGATTAGGGCTTTTAACATCAAGTACAAGTTGGGAGGTAACACCTCTAATGCTAGAAACATCCTGAAGTCAATTCTTACCACTCGTGAATCAAATCTGATAAGATTAATGAGAAGTGCTGGTTCCAACAACATGCAAAGTTAGGACCCATGTTAATATGTACTCTTGGAGGCTAAAACTCAGGAAAATTTCCATGGTTGCAGAGCGGTTCTACTCTTGTCCATCACCACATCAACCCTTGACCATCAACACACAAATCCCTGAAGTACCAAGTTGTCCGCAAGATAAATATATCTCGCAAGGATGTGTTTCTTCCATTTCTATTCCGTAACACAAGTACTATCCATAGTGCACTATGTATATTTCTCACTTGAATAAGTTTCTTCCCCTACTATTCCATAAAACAAGCGCCATCCATAGCGTACGATGTATATTTCTGAGAAGTTTCTTGCCTTTCTATTCCATAAAATGATTACTGTTCATGCCTTTCTATTCCATAAAATGGTTACTATTCATCGTATTAAAATACGGAGTCACAGAGAGATTTGCTCCCCTAATAAATAAATTCACTACATATAAAGAATGTAGGATGGGCTTAATTGACAACACATCTAGCCAAATAATTCTTAAATGGAAGCATGCCAGCTTTTGAGGGTATGTAAGTGCATACTCTTGTAAATGGTTTCTTAGTACTTTCTTGCAGCGACATTTATTCCCTTACATTAATATATCTTTTATTGAAACTTATCAGAATTCCATTCAAATTTCAATTGCAAAATTATTCCGAGGATCTAACCAGATGACTTACATAAAGCAACAAAATTCTGAGCTGTCAACATAAACCGCCAACTCAAGTTGCTTTTAGAGACTAGCGCACTAACTATAGAAATTAAACAAAAGATCACATAATCCCAACCTCCATACAACTTTACCCCATGAAATCACACCCTCGAGGTTCTTGGCTTCTAACTTGTTACATCCCTATCAGGCTGCACCACCTGTCGATTCTAAGGTATCTGCACTGGCTCTAACATGTACTATACTGAAACTATTTATGAACAATTACCTCCACCTGAGCACAATGCATAGTTTCATGATTGTCGATTTTTCTGCTGTTGAGTTCTCCATGAAACTTGTGAGAATTAAAATGTGACCACAGACAACATTAACTCTCTTGCAAGAACATCAATAGTTCATTTATTTGATATGTTCAACTCATGGCCTAAAGGCTCTCCATAAGAAACTCTTGAATTAACATGCCTCCAAACAATCTTTCATATGGAGTTCTGTTGAAGGTTTATAATATGTTGCTGTTAAGGAATGGTTATGTTTGTGTTCATCTAGCAACAACATACCAACCTTGACAAAGTTGAAGGATTTGAGGTCTCAATTAGACTTTTAAGTTTTATACAATAACTCGTAAAGTATTTCCCATGCTGTTCTGATTGATCAAAACTTGAAGTGCAACAGTGTTTCTAGAACAGTTAGGGGCAAAGTTGCCTGACTTGCAATCAGATTGGACTCGGAGTCGGTTCGGACTTGGTCAAAAACTCAAAGTCGAGTTGGAAAAGGAAATATAAACATAAGATATTTAAAATTGAATTAAAAAGGTATAGATTCATGCACAACAATGGAAATAGAAACAACGGGACCAGATAGGTAAATTTGCTGATTCCTATTTCATGCACGGGTGCATATAGGTAAAATCACATCGAGATACATAAATAAACATTCCGAGATACATTTGTTTGAGTTTCTAATAGACAGAGACATAATGACATTAACATTGAGACTCTAAATGGCTTCTAGAATCCAAAACTCATCAATCGATAGGCTAAATACTCTGTCATCAAGATCATCATAGGCTGATTCCTCAGGAATGTCCTCTGGATCAGTGTCTTCTGCTGCTGAACTCCCTTTTGACTTGGAAGTAAACAGTCTTTGGGAAACTTATTTACATCTTTACGATGGGAAAAAAAATCCCAAACACAGTAGAAGTGATGATTAAACTGAAGTGGGTAGCTTATGTGTGTACAACCATATCATTCATCGCATCTGCATACATTGTTGCAGGCCACCATGTTCAATGGTTGGCTATCATTGTTACTCGATTTGGTGGGATAATTATGATTGGCATGTTGGATAGAATGGCCAATTTTGTTGTCAAATTCAGGAGTAGATCTTTCAAGAAAATAACATATTCAAATAGCCTTGGATCAAGCTCCTGGAGTTAACTTCAGAGATATCTAAATTTGGAATTTAATAACTGTTGCTTCAATTACCATACATCTAAAGCTCTTCTATGATTTAACTCATACGGATTCTGTCTAACTCATGGCATTGGATTGAGTAAGTGTGTATGCTGCTTTACATCTACAGTAAGTTCTGTACACACCTCAAGCTTATCCACAAAAGCAATCATAGTCGGTTCATCAAATTTTTATTGCCACGGGGTCTACTCAGTGTGGTAGGATTTCGCATGCGTCGTTGCAGTCTTCTTGCAGCATTCCTGATTTTGCAGGTTAGCGATGTTCCTCACCATACTGATTTGGTAAATCTGAACACAGAATAACAGTTATCAAGGCCATATTGACATCAAAATCGATTCTATAGTTATTATTGACTTGTAAACTTGGATTGGGATCCATTGACTTGTAAACTTGGATTGGGATCCATATAAGAGAACGAGCATGCTTATTAGGATTTTAACTTAAATTTTTGTCATAACAACCACTCCAAATTACCATTAAACCTAAATTCAATAAACAATATTTTACTAAATTCAACCAACAATATTTTATTAAATTATATATATATATATAACTCAACCGAATCAAATTCAAACTTCTATATATATATAACCAAGTCAGAGTCAGACTTGGCCAAGTCACAGTGACTTTGCCGAAAACAGAGTCCGATGGCTCAGTAAGCAAAGAATGAGTTGAACTCGACTGATTCTAGGTGAGTCAGCCAAGTTGTGCAGCAATGGTTTGGTGAATTTTCTTTGCCAGATTTTTTACATTGTTGAATATAATAAATTGTTGATGAAGTTCAAGTCCACCTTGTTGGAATTATTAATTTCTACTTGTCTTATTATTTAAAGTGTGATTCTTCATAATATCATAAAGTTGTGGTTTGTTAATGTATTGATTATTGTGAGGTAGAGATAATCTTTATATAAGTGGTTTGATTCTAAGCTTTAGGAGGTTGTTAGATCCAGTTGGACTTGGGAGATTCTCTCCAATTAGTTAGCTCCTAGTTTGACATGTGGTTGAGATATTCTCTCAACAAGTTGTTAGTGTGGCTAAGATAGAGTGTCTATTTTGAGCCAAAGCTTGATATATTTATATGTAACATTGTTGATTGAAAAAAAATCCCTCAGGACAATTTTGGTGTGCGAGGAAAACATGCTTACTCTCCCATTTTCTATCATGGTATTAGAGCTGGTTTGGGCTAAACTCCCTCACAGGAAAGCCCAGGTAAATGAGTGTTAAAATTAGGAAAGAAGACAGAAAATAAAAAATTTCAACTTTTCTGTTAGTTAGATCAGCAAGAGCATGAAAATCTAATTAAAAACTCAGAACAGAAATGTAGTAAGACAGTAGATCTAAAAACACGTTTAGATCCAGGCTATAGATTTATTTCTGAATAAGAAAAACTACCAGATCTAAACTATAGATGAAATTATGAGTTAGCAAAACAAATAGATCTGAACAGTAGAGTTATTTCTGAGTATGCTAAGTCAATAGATCTGAACTATATAAAGCACTTTAACCACAGAAATATTTCTGAACAATTAGATCTGAACCATAAGACCATAAGTCAATAGATCTGAACTGTATGAAGCAATTTAACCACAGGAATATTTATGAACAAATAGATCGGAACTATATAAAGAACTTTAACCACAGAAATATTTCTGAATAATTAGATCTGAACCATAAGTCAATAGACCTGAACTGTATGAAGCAATTTAACCACAGAAATATTTCTGAACAAATAGATCTGAACATAAACACTAGATATAAGCAATGAAATAAAACAGAAGTAGCAACTTACCTCTTGAAGACTTACCTCTAAGTGATGAAGAAGAGCACTTCACATATGAGAGAATAGGCCATTGTAGTTATGCTCAAAAAAAGTCTAGAAGTCATAGATCTACCTCAAAGGGTTAGATCTCTAACAAGAGAAAGTAGGACTGAAATGCCACTGTAGGAAACCTCACACAACAACAAGCAAACCCCAACAAAAAACCCTCATTCCAGCCAGCAATGAGAAGGAAATATGACAGCAATGAAAGGGGAGGCTTGGAAGCTTCAGATCAGGACGACAGTCCTGGTTCAAACCCTAACTAACCAACAGTAGGGCCACGGCCTAAGCAGGTTCCAAATCTGCTCACAGAAGAGGGACGGCAGCCACTTAGGAGAGGGATGGTAGCACTGAACTGACAGGAGGAGAGGACGACAGCATAACCCTCACACACAAAAACCTTCAGCATACAGCAACCCTCAATCAAGGCTTCAGGCAGCAACAGAAGAACTCAGCAACAACAAAGAAGGGGGCTGAAATCTAGACTGTCAAAGGAGGCCGAACTATCACAAGGAGGCTGGAATGTCACTGTTACAAGGGGGGGCCGCACCACACATAGAGCAATCCGCCACACTTTGAAAAGAAAGGAAAGAGTGAATGTAAGTAAAAGAGAGGGGGGGAAGGTTTATATTTATACTTTTAGGCTAGGGCTAGGCTAATAAAAATATAATTAAAAATAACATATTTAATTAATATAAATATTAATTTAATATGTTATAATTAAACATTAATAAATATTTTTCTTATTAAGCCCTAAAACAAAAAATACAAACCCCAATCAAACTCAAACTCAAAGAAGAACAAGTAAGGGGTTTAGGAGAGGTTTTCTTAGTGGCAACACATGTCCATATATTTCTCAAGGTGACTAATTAACTTTATCATTACTGCATATGGGATACATCCCTCATGTGGTCATGCTCATCTTCATAAGCTCTCCTAGGTCCTGTGGACCATCCTAGGAGAGAGGAAGAGGATCGCATACCAACATATCTTGGCATTACACCAAGATCTCCTTGATCAAAGACCAAGTTGCCCCAGAACAAATATAGGGTCTTAACCACCAAGGTACAAGACCAAGGATCAACCCATGCTTTAGACATGGGTACCCTAGAACATATCTAGGGGCCCTAGACATATCTAGGGACTTAGACTGCTTGGTCCCAGACCAAGAACCCCAGTTAACTATTGGGGGACCTCACAAGGGTCTTTTGCTGCTTGGTCCCAGACCAAGAACCCCAGTCATCTATTGGGGGCCCTCAAAAGGGTCTTTTGCTGCTTGGTCCCAGACCAAGAACCCCAGTCATCTACTGGGGCCCTCACAAGGGTCTTCTGCCATGGCACTAACTGCTTGGTCCCAGACCAAGAACCCCAGGAGTGTACTGGGGGCCCTAGTCCACAACTAGGGTCTTAAGCCATCCTCCAGGGAGAATGGCTCTTCCAGCTGCATTAAATTCAACAATGAGAGCTTGTGAGATGTAGGCCTCCTTAGAATAGATAGGAGTAGATTAGTGTAGGTGAGAGTAGATTGTTGTTGTGAGTGATTATACTATTGTGTTCACCTACAGTTTGTTATGTGGTGGTATGTTTTTATCCATCTGTTGATGAGATCAATCTGCAGTCAGTGGCGTTGATGGAAGTATCCAAGGGGTGTGGTAGGAGATGAAGATTGTTGGAATCTTGTTGTCGGATCTAGTGCATGCAGCCTAAAATTTGTGTCTTGGAAGAGTGTGTCGAAGCTCCTTCTCAAGCTTTGGCTCCCACACATGCTGTAGCTCAATGAGTCTGCATACTTCTTTCACATGTGGGTGCTCAGTTTCATCCTCTTCATCTTCTCTTCCTCTAACAAAATCCTCTTCTGCACCTTAACTTCCCACTTCACTTCTTAACTCGGTTGAAAAGTCACATTCTTCTTCTTCTTCTACAGGTCTTCCATATGCATTCTGTGAAACCAGTCTACTAATTCTGCAATTCCCTATACTTCTAAACCCTAGTTCTTCGCATCCAGACCTACACATTTCCTTGATTACACTGCATTCTATGCTTTTGGGTTTTGTTTTAGTATAACCTGTCGCACTATGCAGAAAACATCCAGGGTTTCCGCCACTAAGACAACCCAAAATGTTGACATTTGCAAAACTAATGGTTTGAGCAGTCTTAAAACCCCTCTTCATATTGTTTAAGGATGATTAGGGCACAGTCTAAACCTATGCATCATCATATTTTATGATTATCCTTAGCTAAAGAGATGGGGATGGGCAATGTTGTTGAGACTAAAATAAGGTCCCAATTTAGATTTCGAATGCGAGAAATAAATCTGAAAGTAGCCATGGAATATCTTACCAATTTGATGAAACTTCCCATTTGGTGATGGTGAAAAATTATCAATTTCAAGCTCCTTGTATGCATGCTTTTCATCTTTCGTTATTGATTTTGCACCATTCTCAAATATGCTCGTTTCATTATATACATTGTGAAGATGGATGACGTTAAATACATTGTGAATGAGATGTTTTCTAAGGGCTGTATACCTGATGTAGTTACGTACGACACAGTAATCAATGGTTTTTGCAGAACAGGAAGAATTGATGAGGCAAGAAAGCTGCTTCGCAATATGGTCCGAAAGGGTTACAAACTTAATACTATGACCTACACAACTCTTTTGAATGGCCTGTGCAAGATTGGCAATTCATTGGAAGCAAAACAACTTTTGGATGAAAGTGAGAATGATTGGTGGACACCAAATAGCATCACATACAGTGCATTCGTGCATGGCCTCCGAAGAGAAGGCAGATTGGTAGAGGACTGCCTGCCAACTCGTTAGCGAGATTCTGCAAAAGGGATGCCTTCCATCCCCTGTCGAGATTAACTTGTTGATGCATTCTCTCTGCAGAGAACACAAAGTGGATGAAGCAAAGACGTTGATAGAAGAATGATTGTGCAAGGGTTGTGCCATAAATGTAGTGAATTTTACCACTGTGATCCATGGATTCTGCAAGGAAGGAACGATAGAAGTGGCTCTTTCTTTGTTGGATGACATGTATTCGAATAACCACCATCCAGATGCTATAACATACTACTTTGATTTATGGACTGGACAAGGAAGGTAGATTGGAAGAGGCAACTCAGATGACAATGAAAATGCTAAAGAGGGGTGTGCTTCCTACACCAGTTACTTATCGTACTATGATCCACAGATTCTGCGAGAATGGTAAAGTGGAGGCATTGTGCCAATTGTTGGAACAGATGATGGAGAGGGAAGGCTTTAGAGATGCATATAACATAGTGATTGAGAAACTTTGCAAGAATGGAATGTTGCAAGAGGCTTACAAATATCTTGGCAAGGTGTTAAGGACAGCTTCGCTTTATGATGCTAGAACATGCCATATACTGATGGAAATCTTTCTGAAGAAAGCCCAACTGATGGATTCCTACAAAGTGGCTTTATCGAATGTTTCAGGGAAACATTATTCCTAACATTTTGATTTGCAGGAAAGTAGAACAAAGCCTACTTTTCCACGTTAAATCATGGGAGGCAGCAAAGCTGATGAATATTTTTTTGGAAAGAGGATGCATCTCACCTGGATCTGAGAAATCTGTAAATTTATAAACCATGAAGAGTGGAGGCTGGCTGAAATGCAAGTTAGAACTAGATTCATGGGGCCTACATCCTGAAGGAGCACTACTCTGAGTCAATGTCTATTGACATTACAAAATATTGCTTTGTTAGTTATTTACATATGTTATCCTTTTAATGGTCTGCACCCAGTGCTGAGAACTAATGAAATCACTGGGAAATCATGAATTTGAATTGTGATTCTGTTGCCGATTTTGACCTTATTTTTTATGTTCCTTCCTATTTGTTCCTATTTCTTAGGTTCTTTAGAGTGATCTGACTTATGTGTATCTGGATTACCATAATGCACATGGCACACATGTATAAAAGAAATGTTCTTACTAATAGAAAGAATTTGAAACAATTGTCTCCCATTGTAATTATAAACCATTTTAATGCAATCAATTCCTCTGGTTTAGATGACACATTGGAAGTTGTTGAAATATTGTAACTGCAAAGAGTATTATATTTTTCATTGAGTCATTATTAATTAGATCAATCCCCTTTTGTGGATTGATCATATCGGGCTTTGTAAATGACCAAATCCCCTTTTGTGGATTAGTCAAACCCTAATTATATCATGCTAATTAAGAAGTCGCCCCCCAGGCCTAATTAAAGTGCATTTAGCCACTAAGTGAAGAGGTCGGCCCTGCCCAGTTAAGAGACACCTCCCTAGCGCCTGTCGGCTAGTATAAATAAGAGAGGCCAACGCTTCATTAGCAAACTCACTCAACTCACTCGTCTAGTGCGCAAGTTTGAAGGAAGTTGCAGTTGTCAGTTGCCAAAGAAGGAAGAGAGGCGCATTGCTCAGTGTTAGATATTCTCTAGTGTTTTGGTTTATTGTCTTGGCATTGTATTGGCTATCTATATTAAGGAAGTTTTTGCTGGGTTTTCTCCCCCATGAGGGTTTCCCAAGATAAATGTTGTGTATCTTGTGATTGTGTTTCTCTCAGTGATCTTGCATATGTTATTATTGTCTAGTAAATTGAAAAGAAACTTAATTGCCGCTCTAAAATTAACATGGTATCAGAGCTAAGCTGAAGAGAGCACCTTTCACTGGATAAGCAAAAACGTCATTGTTGTCATACAAGAAAATTAGGGTTTTTTGTTGAAGAGGAATTTCAACCTAAAAAATTCTAGGGAAGTGCGCCCTAGCCCAGCGAACTCATTGGCAACTTGAGCGCACTTTTTCAGTGGATAGAACTCTCGGAAAGTGAAACCATAGTTTTCATTGGTACCAGGAAACCAGAACCAGTACTAGAAGTACCAGTCCAGATTTGCGCAAGCTCAGTTTCAAGGGGTAAAAGTTGGATTTTCATAAAACTGACTACACCATGCTACTCGCCTCAGTCAAGCGCACCTCCTGGTAAGTTTAGATCTAAATTTTGAGCACTTTCATTTTTTGGTCATTTCCCCAGCTCCAGATCAAGACGTCTGCAAGCACCAAGTTTGTGGACAAGTTAGAAGGTGTGGATAACTTTCATGCCTGGAAGTATAGGATTGCACTCATTCTTGAAGAGAATGACCTAGCAAGATTCATCAAAGAAAATGTACCAGAACCCGCAGATGCTACAACTAAAGCAAAGTACGAGAAGGACATGGTTAGGGCCAAAAGAATCATTGCAGACTCTATCAAAGATCACTTGATCCCTCAAGTGGCATCTAAGAATACCCCAAAAGAAATGCTTGATGCCCTAACCAGATTGTATGAAGGAAGAAACATTAACCGAAAGATGGACTTGAGAACTCAACTCAAGAATACAAAGATGCAAAAAGGAGAAACAGTTCATGAATATTTCTCTAGAATCTCTCAATTCAAGGAACAACTAGAAGCAATTGGAGATACCCTAGATGAAGATGAACTCATAATGACAGCTCTTAATGGTCTCACAAGACCTTGGGATGCATTCATCCAAACCATTTGTGCCATAAAGGAGAAACTACAATTTGACAGTCTTTGGGAAGAATGTGTTCAAGAAGAAGCAAGAGTAGCTAACCGAGAAGCAATACTATTAAGGGATGAAGATGAAGCCCTAGCTACTCATGCTAAAGGAGGAAAGAGAAGGTCACACTTCAAGAAGGAGACCCATCTACATAAAGAGTCTTACTCCCCAAATAGATTCATACATAAAGAATCTCACCCTCCAAGGAGATTCCAGAAGTTTCAGAAAGGTCAAAGAAGAGAAAAGGATTTCTCATCCTACCAATGTTACCATTGTGACAAGATGGGACATATTGCTGAGAATTGTCCAGCTAGAAGAGAAGAATACACGAAGAGAAATAACAAAAGACATCATGCCAATGCAGTTGAAGATGATGAGCGGCCCACAAAGATGATTAAAGAAAAGATTGAAGACTATGTCTTAATCTCTGCCCTCTCAGGACCAGTGTCACCTGGTGAGAACACTTGGCTCATAAATAGTGGTCCAAGCACATGACAGGTCAGAGAGACATTCTCTCTAGCCTTATATAAAAGAACTTTCCCCAAAAAGTTACACTTGGAGATGATTATCAGTACCCTATCAAAGGAGTGGGAGAGTCCAATTACAAACTTGATTCAGGGACCCCAATGAAGATGAAGGATGTAATATATGTACCAAGTTTGACGAAGAATTTATTTTCTACTCAGCTTTAGATAAGAAAGGTTTCAGGGTTTCATTCATAGATGGAGAAGTCTTTATGTGGCCTAAAGGAAAAACCATAGAAGATGCATATGTTATTGGAACATAAGAAGGTGGCTTGTACAAATTAAAAGGTCACTCAGATGCATCCTTGATTCACTCCACTGAGAATCCGTGTGAACTTTGGCATAGAAGACTAGCTCACATCAACTACAAGGCCTTACCATATGTAAGCAAGGCAGTTACAGGTCTACTAGATTTCAAGGTTGACCACAAAGATGTGTGCAAGGGATGTGCACAAGGAAAGAACATCAAGAATCCTTTCCCGGAGAGCGATAGTAAGCAGAAGGAGTCTTGGAGCTCATCCACTGAGATGTATGTGGCCCAATGCCATCCACCTCCCTTAGTGGGTATGTATACTATGTACCATTTATTGATGATTATTCTCGCAAGACTTGGGTTTACTTCTTGAAATCAAAGGACAAAGTGCTTGGGAAATTCAAGGAATTCAAAGCCTTGATAGAGAATCTCTTTGAAAGAAAAATCAAGATACTCGGGTCAGATAATGGAGGAGAATACACCTCAAAAGAGTTTGTAAGCTTTTGCAAAGATGTCAGGATTAAGAGGGAGCTCACCACTCCCTACAGACCTCAACAAAATGGTGTAGCAAAAAGAAAGAACAGAACTATAATGGAAGCAGTGAAGACTATGATCCATGATCAAGATCTTCCAATGCACTTATGGGAAGAAGCAGCAAGAACAACAGTGTATGTACAAAACAGATTATCCCATAGTGCACTTGGGTTCAAAACCCCCGAAGAAATGTTCTCCAAAAAGAAGCTAGAAGTAAGCCATCTCAAAATATTTGGTTGTCCAGTGTTTGTACACATTCCGAAAGAGAAGAGAACCAAGTTGGACCCTTCAGGAAAGAAGGGAATATTTGTTGGATATTGTGAGGTCTCTAAGGCCTTCAAAATTTACATACCAGGTTACCATCATATTGAGATCAGCAGAGATGTAACCTTTGATGAAGATGCAACACTGAAGAAATCAAGGAGATGTTAGCTTGAAGAAGTATATGAAGAAGAACTTGTAGCTCCCAGAGTTGCAGAACCAATGAGGGAAGTCACAGTTTCCCTTGATGAGGAGATTCCAGAAGATCATGACATGATAGAATCTCAAGAACCTCCCCAAATGACAATCTCTCACAAGAGAAAGCCAGCTTGGGCAAGGGAACTAATTCAATATGGAGAGAAGTATGGTGCCCCAGAAGAAACCATGAGAAAAGTCAAGAAACCTAAGCCATTCTCCAGTTATATGGCTTTGATGTGTGGTCTCATAGAGGAGCCTACTTGCTTTGAAGAAGCCATTCAAAAGAAGGAATGGGAAGATGCCATGAAAGAAGAATAGCAATCAATTATAAATAATCATGTATGGGAAATAGTTCCCAGACCGAAGAGAAAAGATGTAGTATCTTCCAAATGGCTATACAAGATAAAAACAAGTTGTTGATGGAAGTATTGAGAAATATAAAGCAAGGTTTGTAGCTCATGGCTTTTCTCAAAAGGAAGGCATTGACTATGAAGATACGTTTGCTCCTGTAGCCAGATACACTTCTATCATAACCATCATATCCCTTGCAGCTAAGATGAAGTGTAAGTTACACCAGATAGATGTGAAAACAACCTTCTTGAATGGTGTCATTGAAGAAGAAGTGTATATAGAACAACCCCAAGGGTTTGAAGTTGAAGACAGAAAGACACATGTCTGCAGGTTGAAGAAGGCTCTGTACGGATTGAAGCAAGCTCCTAGAGCTTGGTATGGAAGAATTGACAGTTTCATGACGAGCTTGGGCTTTACCAAGAGTAAACTTGATTCTAACCTTTACTTCAAGGTTATGAATGATGAGCGAATTATATTGTTGTTGTATGTGGATGACTTATTCTTAACTAGAGAAGAAAATCTCATCACTAATTGTAAGAAGAAGCTCATTGTAGAATTTGAGATGAAAGACCTAGGCCTAATGCACTATTTATTAGGTCTTGAGGTTTGGTAGAGCCCAGAGAAGATCTTTCTTAACCAAGTGAAGTAATAGTATGCAGTTGAAATACTGAAGAGGTTTGATATGTTGGAGTTTAAATCCATGAATACACCCATGGAAACAAAGTTGAAGCTCCTGGTTGATACTTCATCAGAATTGGTTGATTCTACGTTGTACAGACAGATCATTGGATTGTTGATGTATCTGACGAACACCAGGCCATATATATGTTTTTTTGTGAACACCTTGAGTCAATATCTGGTAGAGCCCAGATGTGTTCACCTTGTTACTGCAAAACATGTGATGAGATACCTTCAGGTTACATTGGACTTTGGTCTCTATTATAATGGAGATCATGACTTCAGACTAATTAGTTATACCGATTCAGATTGGGCTGGAAGTGTTTCTGACAAAAAGAGCACTTCAAGATGTTGTTTCATTCTGGGGTCATCCATGACTTCATGGCAAAGTAGGAAGCAATCTAGTATTGCTCTCAGCACAACAGAAGCGAAACACATTGTTGCGTGTTCTGTCAGTTGTGAAGCCATATGGCTTCCGAAGTTGTTGACGGGTCTATTTGATCTTGAGATGGAAGCAACCGTGATTCTATCTGATAACTAGAGTTGCATAAAGATGACAGAGAACAATGTGTTCCATGACAAGTCGAAGCACATAGAAATCTGGTATCACTACATTCGTGATATGGTGCAGAGGGGAGCCATAAAGCTCCAATATGTTGGCACAGATGAACAAGTTGCAGATGTGTTGACCAAGCCCCTATCTTGTGTAAAGTTTGAGAACTTTTGAGACAAGCTTGGTATAGTATGAAAGGACCTCCCTCGAAAAAGGGAGTGATGTTGATGATACTATGGTATCCTGACCAATAACGGGTAGCTCAGTTAGGATTTTATATCCTAGGGGACTGATCATCCCTGGACAGATCTCGAAGGTTCGGTAAGGACGGTCTGTCAGAGTACCTGTGCATGTATATGCTAGCTATGGTTAGTAGTGGTAGCTCCATTAGGATTTTTATAATCCTAGGGAATCTTATGATTCCTGGGAAGATCCCGAAGGTCCGGACGGTCTGTCAGAGTACCACGTGGTAGCTCCATTAGAATTTGACATCCTAGGGAATCTTATGATTCCTGGGAAGCTCCTTAGGGACTGTCAGAGTACCACAAAATGTTGTTGATACACCTGCCTCATTCTATTGCCCCATGATGATGTTGTTGCTCCAGCCTTTGTGTTGTGATGATGATGTTGTTGTTGTTGATGTTATTGATGATGATTATGTATTAGTGTTATACTAGTTGATGTTGATGCAGAGGATGATGATGTTATTCCAGCTCCATGTTGTGAATGATGATGAGAAAAACTTCTAGTGATTTATAGATATGTCAGTCAGTGTTCCAGATGTTGTTGATGTTGTTTCCCTCTCTCTCTCCTCATGATGTTGTAGAATGCCCTTCTTGTTAAGGGGGAGTGTTGAAATATTGTAACTACAAAGAGTATTCTATTTATTATTGAGTCATTATTGATTAGATCAATCCCCTTTTGTAAATTGATCATGTCGGGCTTTGTAAATGACCAAATCCCCTTTTGTGGATTGGTCAAACCCTAATTAAATGTGCATATATTGAAGGCAATATGCACATATACGGAAGCTTTCTTCCCTAAATGTGCATTTAGTGAAGGAAATATGTGCATATACGAAAGCTATCTTCCCTAAATGCACATATATGGAAGCTCTCTTCCGTAAATGCGCATTTTTACCTTCCGTAAATGCGCATATACAAAAAGAAAAATGCGCATATAGGGAATAGATCTTCCGTATATGCACATGCATATACGAAAGGGAAAATGTGCATATACTACCCACCACTATATGTGCATTTACGGAAGAAAGTTTCAACCCCATATGAAAAATCATGCATACATTACATGGATATCAAAGATCCAATATAAAAACAAAACATGATCACACTGTGTTAGCGTCGGAAGTCACCCCTGGATTGCAGCAAGAGCAGAGCCCGACACCCATCAGTTTATGTCACGATTTGTTTAATGGGGTGATCAAATGGAGGTTAACTCAAACGACGTGGTTCCAACTCCGAAACTAGGCTAGGCATGCATGGGCAAGTGAGGTCTTAGATAACTTCAGACAATGAGTTGTAGTAAGGGTGAGTAGGTGGAAGACTTGTATTAGAGAGAAGCATAGGTCTGTCATAAACATCAGGTTTCTAACAGACTGTGGAAGAAGAAATTTAAACGCAAGATCTTCTTACGCTCAAACGCAAAAAAAACAGAGAAAACAATAGTGCCACAATAAATCCTTTATCACAACATAATTGCCATAATTCGTGCGAATCAGTCAATCACGAACTCTCTCAAGTACAGATGAAAACTAGATGGAGTAAGAAAGATTGTCTGTCATAAAACAAGAAATCTCACATACAAACGCATAACCAGAGAACTAGAGTCTGTTGAAACTTTACAATCGGGAGCTTCGCTCTACCATCGATACCTTACAAATTACAAAGACTGAGTTTATATACTCAGAGAAAATTGCCTCACAGAGGCGTGTGCGGTCCTCTGAAGCTTGGTGTCCCTTCAGCCAAAATCAGACGGGTTTTCTCTGTCAGACGCCTCCTTAAATGCATAATGGCTTCTGCAGGGAAGTAACTGAGCTAGTAAATGCTGATTTAGCGTGTGCAGACTTCTTCTGGCTAGTCGAAGACTCGGCATGGCTTCTTTGAAGAACTGGGTACACAGGACCCTCTCGAGTAGACCGCTTGCCAGACCTTCGATACTTTACACTTAATGCATGAGAAGAGGTTTCACCCACCCCTTCTCTCCTTTATTTACTCTCAAGGAAGGCCGAGAGTGGGATCGTATTAGATGGTACCTGAAGATCGAGAAGATCCTTTCGGCGACTGGACTCGGCGCCTTTGGACCCTTTCAGCACAACTCCTTTCTTTCCCAAGAGACTATGGGTTGTGACCCCGTGCCTATTCCCAAAGCGCTTTCGGCGTTCGCGAATGGAAGGAGTTAATCCTTGCTTTTTGTAATCGTGATGAGCGAAACGTCGAGACGGCTTAATCTGGCGCCACGCGCCCCTCTGGATCCGACGGCTTTGAATTCTCCCGACAATGCTGTGGGCCCCAGGTCCTAGATGCTCTCGTCACTTCGCGCATCGGGGAATGATGGGGTTGTTCCTTGCGTTTCGAAATCGCGATGCGCGAAGCGGCGATAGAACCTAATCGCGCATCACGTATCCTTCTTTTGATCGGACGGCCCGAAACCTTCTCGGCGATACTGTGGGCCCATCATTAAAAGCTCTTTTTACTTCGCAATTCGCGAGTTCGCGGGTCGAAGACCCTTGGCTCCCCGAGATATCGATACGAACCGGGCACCTTCCTGGACAGCGCTCTTTACATGTAACCGTCGGCTAGGGCCCCAGTACTAACGCCTCTCGCAACTCGCGGCTTCGCGAGTTGGAGTATCGAACTTTGGCATCCTCCCCTCGCGAAGTCCTCAGACGCGATGGTCAGCGCAAGTTGACCCCCTCCAGGCACTTTTCGTAACTCGCAATCTCGCGCAATCAAAAGACATGGTCCGCCCTTCGAACTCACGAACCCCGAGTTCGAGAAACAACTGCTGCGCCTATACTGATCGCGATTGACGCCCCTTGAAAACATTTTTGCGCTATACTTGGTGCGACTCGGTTAATCTGCGATTTCCCATCAACCGTTGTTCTGCTCTGTTGCTGGATCCTTTCCGCTGAAGAATGAAATGCCCGCTCGCTTGATTTTAAGTCCGAAAAGGACTTCTTCTGTGTGCTGCGCTCGAGCGTTTTTCACGCCACTTGTAGATTTGAACACTCTTACGCCCGAGACAAGAAATGTCGCTAACATAGGCTCCACAGGGGATAGAGTCATCCCTGTGATGCTCTAAGGACTTATTTTGTAGTTCCAGTGCCTTGCTGTTGGGCTATGGAGTCATTTACTAAGCCGAAACAATAAAAGTGAAAGCAAAGAACAGAAAGGAAAATATTTACAAAGCATAGGAGCCACTGAAGGCTCAGACAAAACATTTTTAAAGAAAATGCCCATTTACTGAGCTACTAAAAACTTCTTCGCCTTCCAAATCTTGTAGCCGATATGTGTTATTTGAGAAGACTTCATAGATTTTGAAAGGTCCGATCCACAGGGCTTCAAATTTACCGTGCTTGCCCTTGTCTTGTTTAGGAGCGTCCCATTTCAGTACCAGATCTCCTATTTGGAACTCCTCTTTGTTGGATTTCTTATCAAAAACCTGCTTGATCCTCTGCTGATGGTCCTGAACTCTGATCATCACCTGCTCTCTAACCTGTTGGACTTCTACTAGTTGATGAATCCTTCTGATCATGTCATTAGGTTCTTCTTGATAATCCTGGAAGAATTTTGCTATGGGAATGGTTAGCTGAGAAGGGAAAACAGCTTCTGCTCCGTATACTAACTGGAAAGGGGAGGTGCCTATAGATCTCTTTGTAGTCACCCGATCAGCCCATAGAACGAATTTCAGCTTTGAATTCCAAGCCCTTTTGTTGTCCTCCAATAATCTTTTGATGATCCTCATGAGACTTTTATTGGAGGATTATGCTAAACCATTTCCCTGGGGATAGTACGGAGTGGAGTGAATCAACTTGATTCTGAATCGCTCACAGAACTTAACCAGTGGTTCAGCCTTGAATGAGGTCGCATTATCTGTAACGATCTTCCTTGGGCAACCGAATCTTGTGATGAGGTCTTCCAGGAAATCAATGATTACCTTGTGGGAAGCACTCCTGGTGGGGATGGCTTCGATCCACTTAGTAAAGAAATCCGTGGCAGTCAGGATCCATCTGTGTTGCCCACTGGAAGCAAGGTGTATTTCTCCAATAAAATCCAGGCCCCATTGTTGGAAAGGTCCCGAAACAACTATAGGCTGTAAAGGCAGAGACTTGAGCTGTTGTTTTCCGGCAAATCTTTGACATTGGATGCAGGCTCTAACTCCTCTGTGGACATCAGCGAACAAGGTAGGCCAGTAGTACCCGGCTCTGAGAATTTTGTGGGTTGTGGCCTTCCAGAAATGGTGCCCTCCACATAAGCCGTTGTGAAATTCAACCATGATCCTGTCGGCCTCTTGTGGATCCATGCATCTTAACAGTACCCCCAGGGGGTCTTTCCAGTATAAAATTTGATCAATAAGGCAATACCGGACTACCTTGAGCTTCAGAGCTCTTGCTTTGTTTCTTTGCAGGCCATCTGGGGGCCGCAACTCCTGCAGAAAATATATGACATCCTTATACCAAGGACATCGAGCCAATGGGGGCTCTCCTTGAGGGTCTATTTCAGACAACCGCTCTTGTTGGATTCCTGAGCATTCGTTGACGAAACCTGCCCCCAAAGCTTGGCAATTGGCTTCAGCCAGCAACTTGGCTAAGCCTTGACCTTTGACCAATTTGGTAGGCCTTATTTCTAAGTCAAACTCCAGGATCTTGGCTATCCATTTACTTCTCCTCCCGTCTATGTCAGGTTGTACCAGGATGTCCTTCACAGAGGTCGAAGGAACATAAGCGGTCACCTTTGAGTGCAAGACATAGACTCTGAAAGCCTTGAGAGCTTTCACTAAATCATAGGCCTGTTTCTCCATGATTTCATACCTGACCTCCGCATCTCTTAATGCCCTGCTGAAAAAGGCGATAGGCTGCTCTCGCCCTTCCTCATTTCTCTGCAACAAGACCACTACTACTGTATCAAAAGAAGCGAAAGAGAAGATTAGGAAATCTTTGGAATAGTCGGGACTGATTAGCACAGGTGCCTCAGTCAATGCTCTTTTTATTTGCTCAAAAGATTCCCTGGGCTCAACGGTCCATTTCACTTCCCTTCCCTTCTTGAGCATGGTCGTGATGTGCTTCACCAGCTCGGCGAAATTCAAAACGAATCTCCTCAGAAAATTAATCTTCCCCAAAAAGGCCTGAATTTCCTTCTTTGATCTGGGAAGCGATAGGGTCTGAATTGCCTCCACTCTGCTAGGATCAATCCTCGCCCCTTCTGCTGATACTATATGGCCTAGTAACTTCTCCTCCTCCATAGAAAATAAAGACTTCTTGGGGTTTAGAGAAAGGCCGAACCTTCGACATTTTGAGAAAACTTTTCTCAGGTGACAGTAGTGCTCTTTATCTGACCTCGAGAAGACTGTTATGTCGTCCAGATATATCACCACAAACTTGTCTTTCTCCCCGATGAAGGCTATGTCCATGGCTCGCTGAAACGTCGCTCCTGCATTCATCAGTCCGAATGGCATTTTGGCATACATGAATGTGCCCCAAGGAGTGGTGAAGGCCGTCTTTTCTCTGTCCTCAGGCATGACCGATATCTGATTATAACCAGAAAAACCATCGATCATGGAGATCCTAGATGCACTGGTTACCCTCTGCAATATGTGTTCCATGTTGGGCAGGCGATAATTGTCTTTCTTTGAGCTCCTGTTCAGGTTCCTGAAGTCGACACAAAGCCTGATCTCTCCACTTTTCTTCCTTACGGGAACCAAATTGGCCACCCATTCGGAATATCTCAGGGGGACGATGATTTGGGTCTCCAACAACTTCTTTACTTCTTTCTCCATAACATGCAACAACATGGGATTTATCTGTCTCATCTTCTGCCTAAATGGCTTAGCCCCTTCCTTCAATGGAATCTTGTGTTCAATGACGGACGTGTCATATGTCTTGAGGTCTTCGTAAGTCCATGCGAACACATCAGCAAATTCTTTCAGCAACTCAGCATAATCGGCCCTCTGCTCTGTGGTCAAACTCCTTGACAGCTTGACAAACTTAGGCTCCTCCGGTGTGCCAATGTTGCACTCGGCTGTGTCGGCACCTTCATCTGAAACTCTACCCTTCACTGCCACGTCATTCCCATCGAACAATCTTTCTAAAGGAATAAGTCCCCTCGGAATGTGATTGCTAGGCAGCTAAAAAATCTGGTGGTTAGCAATTTTATTTAAAAACACCTCAGGGTGAGGGTCACCTTCTGTGTCAGGATCCTGATCAATGCGCAACGCAGAAAATTCATCAACCGATTGGAGAAATTTTTTGATTTCCAGATCATCTTCGAATACCTTCCAATGCTTGACATTGTCCGGTACAGAGGGCCTATATTTTATCTCAACATCATATTTGGCCATAGACAGCTGAGGGACCTTGAACTGGCTAGCTGAAAAAGCTAAAGAATCGGCCACATCATTATTCTCCCTTGGAACAAAAGAGATGTTGAAGGCTGAGAAGAAATTGTCAATTAGGTCCCATACTTCATTCCTGTAATTTCTGAGTCGAGGGTGCTTAGCCTGATAAGCGCTTCTGATCTGTTGGACCACCAACTCTGCATCTCCAAACACTGCTATCTCTTGAATTCCCATTTCCCTTGCAGCTCTCAATCCTAGAACAAGGGCTTCATACTTTGCCACATTGTTGGTGGTTTCAAACTCCATCTTGTATGACAGAGAAACAGTTTCCTGGGCAGGTGACACAAAAAACACCCCAGCACCAGCGCCTTCCCTGGAACAGGCTCTGTCAAAAAACATTTTCCAAACAGGGGTGATGGAGGGAGGAAGTTCACGAGGAGTGGTGGGATGCTTTCTGAGTTCAAGAGGAGGCTCGGGGGCATGAGTGAGCTGCAGTAAACTGGAACCTAAATTAGTGTCTAAGGCGAAAATGGGATGGTCGGTAGGATTAGCTTCATCGCTGATTATATAGGCCAGTTGGGCTTCTCTGTATAGTCTTCTATGCTCTCCTCCAAACACTGGGATAGTAGCATATGTGAGGTCCATTTGCAAGGTTCCCCCCAGTCTTTTTATCCAAGACCTCGACAACAACATACCGAACTTGGGGGGAACATCAGCCACTACAATATCCATGACCACACTTTTCATAGGCAACTGAAACAAGGTCATGACCAAGTCTTTGATAACCCCGAGACATTGAACTTTCCTGCAGTCGAAGGAATAGAGGTCATGATAGGCTCGAGTGACTTCCAATCCTAATTCTTCCATGATGGTTTTAGGCATGAGGTTATGAGAAGCCCCTGAATCCATCAAGCAGTTGTGCAGTACCTTGTCATGTATGTTCAAGGAGGTGTAGAAGGGAGGGGATGAGTCATTCCTATCTTCTACCATAGGACCTAGGATAATTGCAGGCTTTTCATCTTGTAGATTGATGGAGTCTGTGGGAAGGCATGGGATCTCAAAGTGTAGAAGCTCGGAGAAGCGTTTCTTGAACCCTTCATGTTTAATCAACTCGGTCAGGGGTACAGGAATTCTAATCTTTTGAATTTCATGCTCGAAATTAAAAGAAGATGTAAGCTTTGGAATTTCTCTTATTTCGGGAACATGACTCTGGATTATGGGAGAGAGGGGTTGGGGCTTCTTACCTCTGTGACTGTCTACTATTTCATTAGCAAGCTTCTCTGTTCTAGAAGGCTGCTCAAGGACATCAGGTGCTACTGTCTTCTTCTTGGAACGTAGATCATACCTGCCTCGGCCGCCACTAGTCTTATCTCCCTTGCTCAGTTCATTTAGTTGACTGTCCATGAGAGACTCCTCATGTGCAAATTGAGTCAGATGAGGAAAAGGAGGAGCTTCTCCGAAGCAATGGATTTCAGGATCAAGCTCACCTGTTTCCCCTTCTTCCCCCTTGGCCACAAAATTGTTTTGGAAAGGGGCCTGAATTTTCTGGTCTTCTCTGTCTCTTCCCCTCTCTCTTTGCACATTCGGGGGAGTAAAATTGTTCGGCCTCCTGAAACCTCCTTTGTTTTCGGCGTTCTGAGGGCCCTTGTATGCTTGCCTCCCCTCGACTTTCATTCTCTCCATCTCTGCAGACAGAGACTTCACCATCTTGGTCAGTTCATCCACTTGAGGGTGGGGCACCAATGGGCCAGAAGTTGAGGCTTCCCACCTTCCCTTTCTTCTGTCTGTGTCGGCCTTGTTCCTCAGTCTATCAACTGCTAATACATTGGATTCCACTTCTATGGCCGCATCTTGCATTTGAGCTAAGGAGGTGGCTCTCCTTTCTCTCAGTAACAGACAGAAATCGGGGCCAAACACACTAGCATAACAAATCTTGGCTAAGGCTTCTGAAGGCTTTATCTCGGCAAGGATTTTGATATACATCTTATTGAATCTTTTGGAGAAGTCGGAGACGAACTCTCCATCCATCTTCTTCAAAGACCCGAACTCTGTCATGTAATACATGAAATCCTTCCTATCGCCCCACTACCTCAGGAAAACACCATCCAGGGCTTCGATACTAGCAATAGATCCGGGGGCCAATCCTCTAAACGATTTCCTCACCTCGCCATCCAGGCTCTGGACGAAAACTCTCATCCAGACATATTTGTTTTCAATGTTTAGGTTGTCTGCATAACTGTAGAAAGCAGCCATGGGCTCTTCCGCAGTTATGTCCCCTTCCCCAGTGAACTTGGGCATATACTTCAAGTAATCTCCAACAGGGAGAGGATTCATAGGATGAGGTAGGACTAAGGGAGCATATCTGGCAGTGACTATGGCATCCATTCTATTCAGAGGGGGATAAGCACCAGCCATAGGAATAACAGGTGGAGGAGAACTTAGAGGAGAAGGAGTTCGCAAAGGGGCTACCGGGAATGAGTTCTGAAGTGGAGTGGGAAACAAGAGGGGATTTAAGGAGGAGGCTAACAAGCTCAAGTCAGCAGGCGCTCTTCTTTGCGCAGGAGTGGTAAAACTAGATGTGGAGAAATCTTCTGCGGTCCTGGGTCTATGCCCAGGTACAGCTTCAGGGGAAAGGGGAGTGACAAGGATTTCTCCCTCCGATCCCAGACCGGGAGGGGAAAACTCGACAGGAACACTCCCGAAATTCAGGAAACGGGAAACTTCAGAAAATGGTCTGCTAGGAAGCTGAGGAGGAGAAAAAGGAGCTTCTATAGAAGGAGATAGCGGATTACCTGATTCAGCGGTGGAAGTTTCTCCTTCAGGGGCCTTTCCTTTTCTGAAAATCACCTCCTGATCAGCTACAGGTGTATCGCGTATGTCTGCCTCTGGAAGCCACAATTAAAACAGCGGGTTCGCTCCAGTGGAGTCGTCACAATGGAGTCGCCAGGTGCACAGTAGAAATCTTCAAAGGCTCTGATACCCGATGCACCTTCAGAATCAGAGGCTCAATGTCGTTCAATCTCAGGGAAAAAATTCAACTTCGTCCCCGGCAACGGCGCCAGAAATGTTAGCATCGGAAGTCACCCCTGGATTGCAACAGGAGTAGAGCCCGACACCCATCAGTTTATGTCACGATTTGTTTAATGGGGTGATCAAATGGAGGTTAACTCAAACGACGTGGTTCCAACTCCGAAACTAGGCTAGGCATGCATGGGCAAGTGAGGTCTTAGATAACTTCAGACAGTGAGTTGTAGTAAGGGTGAGTAGGTGGAAGACTTGTATCAGAGAGAAGCACAGGTCTGTCATAAACATCAGGTTTCTAACAGACTGTGGAAGAAGACATTTAAACGCAAGATCTTCTTACGCTCAAACGCAAAAAAAACCCAGAGAAAACAATAGTGCCACAATAAATCCTTTATCACAACATAATTGCCATAATTCGTGCGAATCAGTCGATCACAAACTCTCTCAAGTATAGATGAAAACTAGATGGAGTAAGAAAGATTGTCTATCATAAAACAAGAAATCTCACATACAGACGCATAACCAGAGAACTAGAGTCTGTTGAAACTTTACAATCGGGAGCTTCGCTCTACCATCGATACCTTACAAAATACAAAGACTGAGTTTATATACTCAGAGAAAATTGCCTCGCACAGGCGCGTGCGGTCCTCTAAAGCTTGGTGTCCCTTCAGCCAAAATCGGGCGGGCTTTCTCTGTCAGACGCCTCCTTAACTGCGCAATGGCTCCTGCAGGGAAGTAGCTGAGCTAGTAAATGTTGATTTAGCGTGTGCAGACCTCTTCTGGCTAGTCGAAGACTCGACATGGATTCTTTGAAGAACTGGGTACACAGGACCCTCTCGAGTAGACCGCTTACCAGACCTTCCATACTTTACACTTAATGCATGAGAAGAGGTTTCACCCACCCCTTCTCTCCTTTATTTACTCCCAAGGAAGGCCGAGAGCGGGATCATATCAGATGGTACCTGAAGATCGAGAAGATCCTTTCGGCGACTGGACTCAGCGCCTTTGGACCCTTTCAGCACAGCTCCTTTCTTTCCCAAGAGACTATGGGTTGTGACCCCGTGCCTATTCCCAAAGCGCTTTCGGCGTTCGCGAATGGAAGGAGTTAATCCTTGCTTTTTGTAATTGTGATGAGCGAAACGCCGAGATGGCTTAATCTGGTGCCACGCACCCCTCTGGATCCGATGGCTCTGAATTCTCCCGACAATGATGTGGGCCCCAGGTCCTGGATGCTCTCGTCACTTCGCGCATCGGGGAATGATGGGGTTGTGCCTTGCGTTTCAAAATCGCGATGTGAGAAGGGGCGATAGAACCTAATCGCGATGCGCGAAGGGGCGATAGAACCTAATCGCGCATAACGTATCCTTCTTTTGTTCGGACGGCCCGAAACCTTCTCGGTAATACCGTGGGCCCATCATTAAAATCTCTTTTTACTTCGCGATTCGCGAGTTCGCGGGTCGAAGACCCTTGGCCCCCCGAGATATCGATACGAACCGAGCACCTTCCTGGACAACACTCTTTACATGTAACCATCGGCTAGGGCCTCAGTACTAACACCTCTCGCAACTCGCGGCTTCGCGAGTTGGAGTATCGAACTTTGGCATCCTCCCCTCGCGAAGTCCCGAGACGCGATGGTCAACACAGGTTGACCCCCTCCGGGCACTTTTCGTAACTCGCAATCTCGCGCAATCAAAAGACATGGTCCGCCCTTCGAACTCACGAACCCCGAGTTCGAGAAACAACTGCTGCGCCTATACTGATCGCGATTGACGCCCCTTGAAAACATTTTTGCGCTATACTTGGCGTGACTCAGTTAATCTACGATTTCCCATCAACCGTTGTTCTGCTCTGTCGCTGGATCCTTTCCGCTGAAGAATGAAATGCCCGCTCGCTTGATTTTAAGTCCGAAAAGGACTTCTTCTGTGTGCTGCGCTCGAGCGTTTTTCGCGCCACTTGTAGATCTGAACACTCTTAGGCTCGAGACAAGAAATGTCGCTAACACACTGCTTGTGCATGGCTTCAATGGAAATAACCAAAGAAAGGAGAGTATTGCACAGTAAAATGGGTCTGCAACTTCTATTTTAATAAAAACCTTAAATCTCTTCTCTATTACACACCCTACATTCTCTCTTCTTGACTCTAATATGAATTTCTCTCTCCCATCTGCTCTGCACTTTCATTCTTACATTAGCTCATTTATACAAACAATGACTACAAACCTCTAAGATAGGTTTGTATCCTCTATTCTTAGATAAAATACTAACAAATTCTAGTTTCTTTTTTTTTCCCTAAAAAAAAAAAGCCTTTATATTCCAAGAGAATATGCAAAATACAATCTGTCATGAGGCTTGTTCAGGCACCTTCCCATATTCGCAACTTTCTTGCCAAGGTATGCTTCTTTAATTGTTCCACATGACCTTTTTCATCCTTTACATCTTTTACAAAAACTATTAATACAAAAAACAATACATCCCTTCATACAAACTTAAAGAAGAAACTTAAAAATGAATTTCGACAAATTTGGTTTCTATGCCATTCACAAACTCGTAATGGACAAAGGTACCGATTTGGAGCTCTAGGGCCTTTTTGGATAATTCATCTGCCTTCGTCTCTTTTTGGATAATTCATCTGCCTTCGTCTTCAGTTCCCTCGAGAGATGGTGAAAAGACTTATCCGGGTTTATGAGCGAAGCGAAATGAAACCATGGGTTTATAATATTGACACAGAGACACGATGAACAATAACAGAGATACAATAAAACTTGGCTTCTATTAACTAAGAAATATGTTGAAAACTGTAAAATGCGGACTGAAAACAAGCTTGCTAGAATGGTGGTGGCTTATCTCTGAGAAGAGATGTGATGACTATGATCATTCGCAAAAATATGAGTACAATGAGGCTCTGAAAACATTTTTACAATAAACATGAATGCCAAAACCCTAGACATCCAAAAACTTAACCCTAGGAGATGAAGCCCCAAAAGTCATGTGGGCCCCATTGGGGTAAGTTAGTACATCAACTTCCCCAGGTCGTAACTTTTGCATACGATCTCCGTTTAGGGTGCGCGACAACTCGTTGGAAAGGTATTGATGAGGAGCTTCATTTAGGGGGCTCAATTAGGGCCTTCAACTATTATTGAAGTGTTTGATCGCGAAAAAGTGTCATTCAGGCCCTCAAAATGGCCCCGGAAGTTCGGGAACCGAAAAACTGCTAAAAATAGTAAGTTGCCAAAAAAACGTTTTGAGCCAGTTGGACAAAGTGTGTGGCCACCGAGATCCTCCTGGATCAATCCTCCCCCCCTAGGAAGCAATGGTCTCCATTGCGTTGAGTGCCCCCATCAGATGAGGAAATTTCTGTTGAATTTCGCCCCGAGTGAGCCACTTGCCTTGGTGCAGGCATTGCCCTGCTTTGACAACCCGATAAAGTTGGATTTGTTGTTGGCGAGTGCCCTTGACCTGTGTGACCATGATATGATCAGTGGATTCCTATTCCATGTAGTCAGACTTGAGCTATGTTGGTGTCAATTGTTCTGCTATCTCCGAGGTGTCCAATAATGGTGCAAAATAAGGCCGAAGGAGGTCCACATTGAATATTGGGTGCAATTCAAGGAATGAAAGAAGTTTGAGCTCAAAATAATAGTCACTCACAACCTTGGTGATGGTGTAGGGTCCATAACGGAGTGGACGAAGCTTTCGATGAGGCCCTGTCAGGCGTTCTTTCTGCAAGTGCAACCAAACATTGTCTCCCACTTGAAACGTGTGTGGTACCTGGTGTTGATCATGGCGTTGCTTGAACTTGGCATTGGAATTTTGTAAAATATCATGAACCTATTGGTGGATGTGATAGATCCACTCAATGAACTGGGTGGCTTTGTCAGCTCCAGATGGAGCATGCGACGAATCTGCCTGGGTAGCCACAAGGGGTAGTGCAACATCCATTGGACCCAATAGTTGAAATCCCAACCCCACTTGAAAGGGGTTGTGTCCAACTGAGCTATGTATGGATCTATTGTAGTTGTGTTGAACATGGGAAAGACTCGCATCCTAGGTGCATGGGTGCTTGGAATTGTACATGCGTAGGATGTGCACAATCATCTGGTTGACAACCTCGATTTGTCCATCCGTCTAGGGGTGGAAGGCAGTGGACTTGATGAGCTTGGTGGTCAACAGTGATCAAAGGCTCGACCAGAATGTACGGAGGAACGGGCTGTCCCGATTTGAGATAATGGTTTGTGGGATCCCAAAGTCTACCCACACTCATTCAAAGAAGAGCTTGGCAGTGGCCTTCGTTGTGATGCTCTTCTTGCAAGCGGCCATAATCGCCATCTTGGAAAAGAGATTAACAACCACAAAAACACAGTCTTTTCCCCGCTTTGTGGATGGAAGTCCCGACATGTAGTCAATTGAGATGGATTCCCAGGGCCTGTCTGGAGTAGGCAGAGCAGTGTACATGCCTTGTTTCTTAATGGTCAGTTTGGCAATAAAACAGGCAGAGCAGGACCAGATATACTTGTTGACATCTTGTCAAAGTTTCGGCCAGTAGAAATGTCGCTGTAACATTGCCATTGTCTTTTCCACACCGAAGTGTCCTGCCACTAGACTGTAGTGTGCTTCCCAAATCAGCTTTGCTTGCTCGCTTGATGGAACACATAGATGGCACAACAGCCCGTCATGAAGATGGAAATTGGTGACAATTGTGTTTGCGCCCAACATCTGGTAGGTGTTGGCGAAGTCAGGATCTGTCTCATAGAGGTGGGGCCATTTGAAGGTCTTGTGGCTGAAATAATCAAGCATTGTGGTGAGTGTCGCGACTGGAGGTCAGTTGAGGCAATCGACGACTCGGTTGATACTTCATGTTTTGTACTTGATGTTGAGGTGGAACTGCTGCAAATATGTGGACCATTTCTGATGGCATTCATTTTGCAATTTGCCTTGTGTCTGCATGAATTGCATCGACTTATGATTAGTGTGGATGATTGTCTCCTTTCCGAGAATGTAATGCCTCCACTGGTGGCAGGCTTGCACAACAAAGTACATTTTTTTGTCATAAGCATGGTACTTACGGAAAACATCTGATAGTCTCTCACTATGATAGGCCACGGGGTGGTCGTGCTAAGTGATGACTGCATCCACAACATAGTCTAAAGCATCTCTCTCGATCTCAAATGGTTGTTGCAGGTCAGGTAATGAAAGCACCGGAGCGGAGCACAAGCGTTGCTTCATATCATGAGACGCTTTATGTTGGGATAGGTCCCACACAAATTTTTCCTTACCACCACCTCTGGTTATTTGGGTGAGGGCCCATGCAATATGGGAGAATCCCAACACGAACATTTGATAGAAATTGACAAGGTCTAAGAATCTCAGTGAGCATGGTTGGGGTTGGCCAATCACAGATGACTTGGATCTTGGTTGGATAAACATGCACACCATGCACATAAACAATGTAGCCTAGGTATTGGACCCTCTCCATGCGGATAGAGCATTTTTCCAAGTTGCCATATAGCTTGTGTTGTCGTAGAGTGTGCAGAACCTGTTGTATATGTTGCAAGTGTTATGCTCAAGTCTTGTTGTAGACGAGGATGTCATCCAGATGCACCACCAAAAAAGAATTAGTGAAAGGCTGCAAGATATCATCCATCATCCTCATGAAAGTTGTTGGGGGATTTTTCAAACCAAAGGGCATGACCAACCATTCAAAAAGACCTTTTGACTTGAAGGCAATTTTCCATACATCTGTCGGTTATATTGGGACCTGATGGTAGCCAGACTTTAGATCAATCTTACTGAAGTATTTGGCCCACTTGAGTTGATCAAGGAGATCGTCAATTCGGGGAATCAGGTACCGGTTCCTGACTGTGATTTTATTTAGGGCCTGGTAATTAATGCAGAGTTGCCAAGTCCCATATTTCTTCTGCAGCAACACGATTGGGCTTCCACAAGCTAATGAGATGGGTCGGATGTGCCCCTTGTGTAGCAATTCTTGGATCTAACACTTAATCTCCTAATTTTCTAACAGAGAGTGGCGATAGACTGACCCATTGGGTAGTGATGTGCCAGGGGTTAGATCGATGAGATGCTTGACCTGACAGTGCAGAGGTACCCTAGTAGGTGATGAGAAGATGTCTTTGAATTCTTCAACGACCTTATCCACTTGTTTTTGTTGCATGGAGAGGTCGGCTACGGAGGCCATGGATGTGTTTGCAACCTTTCGCTCACTCTAAGAGCGAATCACGAAGAAGACAAAATCTCAGTCTGAGAAATGACCTTCCTGCACTTCTTGGCAGAGATCAAGGAAATAACACTAGGTGGGACTACCTCGAGTATCCTGTACAATTTTCTGTCCAAAGTAATAATAACACTGCGAGGCCTAGACTCATATACAACATGAAGTTTCCATAAATAAGGTTGGCCAAAAGGAACATCACAAACTTCAAGGGGAGCAACATCACACAATACCTCATCTTTGAATGGTTTGATGTTGTACGACAGGCGACATTGTTGGCTGACACGAAGATCACTTCCTTGACGGAGCCATCCGATGGTGTAGGGTTATGGGTGTTGCGTTGTCAGCAGGGCTAGCTACTTGACGACCTCTGCTAAGATGAGTTTCTTCTTGCTATCACTATCAACGATGAAGTGTAGAGGTTGCCTTTTACCCACATCTGTGAATGAAAGAGGCGATCACCTTCCTCTAGCTCATCAAGTTCACCGGGGTAGATCTTGGTGGTAGCAACGGTGGCACTGGGTTCTGCATGAATGATTTGTCTCCCCTTTTCTGGTTCTGACTCATAGTTAGAACCCGCATATGATTCAGAGGTTTTTACCTCAGCCACCAACGACGGCTTTGAGCAACAATCAACAACGTTATGCCAGAGGCTCTTATGGAAGTTGCACCACTTCCTAGCATCTTTCTTCATCTTCCCATTGTCCTTCTTTGTTTGCGGCTTGGACTAGTTGTCCTGAGGTTTCCCATATTTGTTATGTCCATTGTTCTACGGGTTGGGGTTGTGCTTTCCTTGCTTCTGTTGTGAGGGGTTCCCAGACCAAAATTGCCACGTCTTTTGTTTCAGCCTCTGCTCGATTTTGACGACATATTGATAGGTTGCGCCCAAGGATGAGATGTCCAAAAGCTCCATGTTATCACTAAAAAATTGTCTGCAGTATTGCACACAATGGTTGAAGAAAGACATCAATTCCAACACCAATTAATACACCTACAACATCCAAATCCATAAAAAAGGCACAAAACTACACACTTGGTTCAAAAATTAAAGGGCGCAAATTCACCAAAGGAAGTGTGTGCAGGCTAACAAAGCTTTCAACACGCATTGTGCACAAGATGTGCGACTGTCTACGAGAAAAGCCACGCACTTCTTATGAACGACGCATTTATGAATCTTGTCGGCCACTCGACCACTTCTAGTCCGACCCCAAACACGATTTCACACTCAGATCTGAGCGAAATCTAGCTTGGAGGTTGGTCAAGGGATAGGGAGTGCCCTAAAAGGCCCCTTGTTCACACTATGAACCAGTTGTATCTTGTCATGAATTGACACTATAAATATGTGCCATGAGTGTGCTAGAAAAAGAATAACTTCAAGGTATTGTTATGCTGCAAGAATTCTTCTTTGAGAATCATCTTTTCTCTTTGAATCATTCAAGCACTATAGCAAGGGCCATTCCACTCACCTCTTGAGGGAATTGGCATTGTATTTCTTCACCATTGTCACTTGCCATTGCATGAAGAGAAGAGCTCTATATTGGGGAACTCAAGAGCCCTCCCAAGGAGGAAGAGGGGATTCATAAGTCCCTGCCTTTCTCTACGGTGTTTAGCCTATCAATATATTGATCCATTGGTAGCTATATATTGGTCATTTTTTGTTTTATGGCAAGATTCTCTAACATTTATTTCTTTGTTGTTTTTAGTTTTATTTCCGTGTTTCATGTGTGATTGGTTATCTAATCGAATCACAAACTTTTGTCTTGTTTAGATGACTTAACTAAGAATGAAAGTGTTGTGTTTTTGCTCACCCATGTGACAAAACCAACACAACAAATTGGCGACCATACTGGGGATCGATATCAAATTCCTCCCTATTTAAGTCTTGAGAGCACTTCTTTCTAATTGTTTTGATATGCAGGTACCAAAACTGGCCTAGTCCAACCTTCTAAAGTCAAAATTCAGAGCCAAGGCAAGATAATTTCACTTGGAAATTTCTTTCCCGACGTGTGACAGGAAGTGCATGCCTTTCAAGGCACACAAACGCACATTCTGCGCACTGTGCACGTGAAAACCTTCATAACTCTGTGGATTCTGCGCGCCTGTCAGAACTGTAGCCCGAGCATATGTTTAGTTTTTGCAAACTGTAAGGTTTTTTATGAGTGGTTTGAGGGCCCCTTGCCTTCAAATTTTCATTTCCCGCACTTTGTAAAGCAGCCACACTTCACTTAGAGTCCTTTTTCACAAGAAAGGTTAGCTAACATAAGCACATAGGGGTAAAAATAATCACTATTCTTCTCTTTTCTTTGTTTCCACATGGATGGCTCATTTGACATTTAAAATTTTGAGTTGAAGTTATTGCTATTTCAAACACAATCAACTAATTTGGGATTAGAAATCAATTTTAACCCTAAAGTATGTTCTTCCCCCGCACCCAAGTGTGATCTCGGGAATCAGAAAAGGTGGTCGAAAGGAAATTTCATCTCCCTTAAAAATCATTAGGAGAGGACAAAGCCCCCCTAGGGTTCCTCTTAGTTTTGGAAATCATCTTAAAAGCTTTGTAAGAGCCCATACATGCCCACATGTTTGCAATCTTATGATAGTTTCTAAAAACTTTCTTAGTTTAGACAACACTCTAGGAAAGTTTAAAAAGATCAAGTAACGGGCCCATACATGCCCACATGTCTACAATTCTAGGATAGTTTCAAAAGCTTTCTTAGTATAGACAACATTCTAGGGAGTTTAAAGGATCAAGTAAGGACCCATATGTCCACATTGCTAGTTCTTTAGGCCTTTAAAATTTCCACAAGGTTGTACCAAAGAAACATAGTAAGCTAGGTAAGAAGATTTGTAAGGACCACATGAAGTCCACATGCTGCAATCTTACACTTAACTTATTAAAAATCTTTGCACACTTTTCACTTTCCTACACACAAAGCCACTCCTCACACACATAATTTCTATTAGAATAATGGAGGTCGAAGTAAGCTTTCTTTTTTAAGTACCCACAAAGTACTTCAAAGAAATTCTTAAAGATCCGACTTCTTTAGAAATTATCCATGCCAATTTAATTCAAACAAGATTGATCCATGACCCCAATCTCTCAGCCCACCACATCTGAATTTTTTCTAAAAACACACTAAATTTTTCCTCAACAAGAGGTACCTAAATACATTTTTCGTCTAGGTAGGATCTCGGGGGTAGCCATCCAAATAACCCCCCATTATCAGGTTCTCACATTTTGAAAGAATAGAAGTTGAGAACAGGGATCCTTCAAATCCTCCAAGTCAAGTGTTCATATACCATAAGGCAGGGAGATACCCATGAAGGGTCGAAGGTCGAGTTCTGGTTGTTTTGTGCATCCCTCCTTGAGTCACCCAACTCTTGTGAGGGTATCCAACCTAACACATTCTTAGGCCGAAAATCTAAATGTTGCACTTTGACCGAGGTACTTAGTGGCCAAACATAGGATATCTACCCAAGTGGCGGTTGTGGGCTGCAATCGCACCTTCATCATATTTTGTGTGGCTATTGGGAAATATCACCAACTCTTTCGGGATATGCACCCTCTACCCCTCATTATGACTTATTACTTCAACCTTCGCTAGTTCCTCTTTCTGTGGCTTCAGACCCCACTGTTGAGTGTTATTGGAAGGCACAATGTTAAATTGAGAGGAAGGACGATAGGTCTTTTAGGACACGAGCATTTGTTTTTATTGTTCACCCATGTGAACAAAATCCACCTATCCACATGCTTGTTTATTTACAGTCAATTTATGAATGATGCTCAATTGATTACATGAAATTGTGAGTTATACTATCTTGTGAAGGTAAACAATATACAAAGCTCTTGTTCATTTATTTCTCTTGTCACCATTTGCACACATTCACTTTGCTAGTCAGAACCATAGGGGAACCACAGAATCCCCATCGTTCTAGACGCTTGAAGAATCTCCCCCCTATCCTAGGAGTCCCTAGTCTTGCCAACTCACTGGATCAACCATATCACACCCCAATGAGTGCAACTATTTTGGGATCAACTTTACTTGGTTCCACTTTGCTTGGGTCTAATACCCAAGGCCATCCATTTATTGGTTCTCCTTCACAAGGAGGCAGGAGTCAAACTTCTTCTCAAGGAAGAAGTACAAACCCACCAAATCCCTCTCAAGGGATAGGTCCATTACCTACACACACAATGGTTGGAACTAATCCTCCGCCAAATCTCCCTATGCCATACTTGGCATCTCTCAATATTCCTGATTTAACCAAACTCACGAATGATGCCACTTGGCCCAATATGCCCACAAAATTGCCTTCAGATATTCCAAAGTTTGAAGGAAAACCAGGGGAAGATCTTGCCAACCATGTTATTACCTTCAACTTATGGTGCTCTTCAAACAACATCATGGATGATTCTATCCGCTTGAGGTTATTTCAAAGAACTCTCACTAGTTTATCAGCCAAATGGTATGTGGACGAAAAAATCAGGGTCCCATGTGACTTTTGAATCAATGCCCAATGCCTTTTTGACCTTTTTTCAATTACCATTTCCTCACTATATTAGCTTAGAACTCCTCTCAGAGTGCAAACAAACCACGGTTATCCATATAGCCGACCACATCCATGAATGACATCGACGACGTAGTTTGTGTAAAGCAGAAACTACCAAAGAACAATGCCTCGATTGGTTTCTTAAGTCGCTCGTCTTTGTTATGTCCAAGGATGTAGCATCCACTTTTCCTCAATCAGAGGAGGAAGCCATCAGCAAGGCCCAACAGTTTGACCTCATATATGCTCAATCAGGTTACTTGTTGTTTTTAGGATAAAATTCGTGAGTACGGACACAGACCAATCTCCCCAGATCCACCTGGATCTGGAACAAACTGTGACAGAATACTACTCTTTCCCTAGTTCTAAAGTATTGAATGGACAAGAGAAGAAGGATGATGTACTTACTTTATGAAAGCTCTCCTTATCTCTGTTGATCCTCGCTCTGCTACGATGCTCTTGCGTCGTCCAATCACAACAACACAAACCAATCACAGCAAAGACATTAATATATTCAAAACTCTAGACTATACATGTGATCAAGGAATCATGTAATAAGATGATATCATCATTATGGGAAAGTGACATATTCATATATTATATTAACTGAAAGAGAAATATACAGCCTGAGCCTTGATGTCGTAGATCTCCTTTCAACGACTTCTAGCTTTGACACACACACATTTGCTCATCATGCATGAAGAACTTCCACTACTTGTGATAACCTTGTGGCTGTCTCTATTTGCTGCAGCATCAATTCTCCATACAACAGTGCACTAATT
>JASDQU010739871.1:211189-239439 GCA_032191745.1 Picea mariana
ATTTCAACACAAGTGTGTGTAGTTTCCTCTAATGGAACAGATATCCGAGAAAACACTCATCTCATTGAGGCCCCTCCCCACATCAAAGTTCCACCAGTCAGGGAACCACTACCTCGGGAATTCCCTGAAAACACCACCGAACCACTTGTCCCAGATTTTCCCCCTCTCCAGGGGAAAATACCAGTTTGGGAGATAGTCCCCCAAGCCATTACCAAATCCCCTTTTTCTACCCCCCACCTGGAGTCCAAGCATTCTAGGTAGCTGCTACTCTCACCCATACCAACATGATTCTCTTCATCCCTGTATGGTATCTGCATCCACTCATTATGGTTCCTCCACCATCTCTCCCTCCTCTAACAAAGGGATTACCTATGAAAATCCCAATACAGGCTCCTGCCACACCACCCCCACCAATAACTAGTGGCAACACCACCACCACTGGGGGCAGACAAAGGAGGAAGGAGCCCATAGCTCCACTCCCTCCTCGAGCTCAACCTCCTTGCACACTATGCGAAAGAGAAGGACACCCCACTAACATATGTGTTATAGCAAGATTTGCCTCACCATTGCTATCTTTCACAGAGGGCCTTTTTCCATTTCCCTGTGTAGACTTTTTATCCCATTTTGATGAATCCAGAGCTAAAAATATACACTTTCCACATATACGCTCCCTAACTACCATGCAAGATGTGTATACGCTTGTTGCTCCATTACAACTCGCGTATATCGGGATTTGTGCCAAAAAATACAAAATGAGGTCAGGTTTCCATGTCACGACAAAAGACCTCTGATCCTTGGCCTTCCATATACTGGAAACGTTCTGACTCGGTCCTTCAGTTGCATCCTGGAGGCTATAAGAGCACAATTTTGAACTATGGAAAAGAGGACAAAGCATTCAACTTTGAGAGCAAAGTTACTCTGGAGAAATTACTTCATATTGAGTCTGCATCCTTTTTGTCCCTCAAGTCTGAACACAGTGTTCAACCCCCAAGCTCTTCCCTTATTATTGAGAGGACCTCTTTGCCTCTTTCTCATGAGCTTGCCTTTGGTGGAGGATTGAAGTGGTGGGGACCCAGTTGGAAGGAACTTGGTTTCTTGGTTTCGAACCCTGCCGACATAGAAGTCTGTAATGTTGACAGTTTTGTTGATCAATTATTAATAGAAATACTCCTTTCCCGTCCTATTGGTATCTTGCAAATATATGATTATTATCCATGGGCGTGTTTGTAATGTTTATTAATGGATTATGTTATCTGATGTGCTAACCCCTTTTATATTATCACTATATACTTGCTTTGCTTGTTTGTTGAGAACTTCTCGCAGGTATAAAGCTTTGGGTCAAAGTGCTCAACGATGGAACATCATCAAACGTTGGATCGAGGTAGGCCTCTTTCTTGTATTGCACATTAGTTTATATATCATATGTTGGAATTGAGTTAATTTCTGCAGTCATACCTGTCTGTTGTGGTTTACCCTTGGCCATAGAGAGTTTTTTCTCTTGTAACAATATGTCCAACTCTTTCCGAGTTACACAATCTTATCCAGCTCCCTAGAGAAACCCCTTTGTTTGCTACTCCACCAAGTACATCCACCGCTACTATGGAGTCCTCAACCACACGCAAGAAAGGGTTACGGACAAATTTTGCGTGTGCGATATGCTCAGAATATGGCCATTGCACTCATGATTTCCCAGCTCTACCTCAATTCCGCCAAACATTAGTCGCAGTACTCCACACATATCTGCTTGAGCCCCCTCAGGCTCTCCCTACTAAGGTTCACATTACTGACATTCGTTATATTTTGTTGTCAATTCTCAAGTGAACGAGGTACCATCCACAGTATCGTGACATTTGGTTTATGTTAAGTGAAGCATCACCCCATACACAATATCTCTTCTACGTCCTCACCATTTGAGGACAATAACACTTACCCGTTGACAGTTCCCCCTATCATCTCCCAAGATCCCCTGTATTCTCATATTTTCCACTGCGACGAAGATATCTTGGAAGAATTGACTACCCCTAATTACCCTTGGAATGTGCTCCATCATCAAGCACTTTTCCTCTCACAAGAGGCCTTTCACCCTCCTATCTAAGCCTCTCTATGCACAATCGAAAGAAAATATTTTATTCCTCTGGGGCATATTGACTGGTTCAAAAAGCCTATCCCTGCCCCTGATGCCTTTGAAGAAGAAAACATGGCCAACATCTCCCCCATAGTCAAAATTGACACTTCCATTAAACCAGGCATTGTAGAAGAGATCACCATTGGCGTCGCATGCTCCCTTGAATAAATCATTGCTTACAAAGCTCTCTTTCAGGAATACCGAGACCTTTTTGCCTGGTCATATATGGAGATGCCTGGCCTCGATCCTTATATAGTCGAACATCGAATCGACACCTGGCCATATATCGGCCCTATTCATCAAAAACAATGCTCCCTACACATGTCCAAAGTTGCAGCTATCAAAGCCAAAATTGCCAAGTTACGCGTTGTCGGGTTCATTTACCCCATTGTGTACACTTCTTGGGTCTCCAACCCCGTCCCCGTCAACAAAAGACAGGGAACTATTCACGTCTGCACAGACTTTCGTGATCTCAACCATGCTTGTCCCAAAGACAACTTCCCAACCCCTTTCATCAACCAAATCATCGATGATTGTGCTGGCCATGAAGCACTGTCCTTTATGGACGAGTTCTCCGACTATAATCAAATTCAAATCCACCCAACAAATCGGTACAAAACTGCTTTTACAACCCCTTGCGGTACCTTTGCTTATCGTGTCATGCCTTTTGGACTAAAAAATGCAGGTGTTATGTTTCAATGGGCCATGACCTACGTTTTTCATGATCTTGCTCACATCATCCTTGCTTATTTGGACGACCTCACTGCTCGATCTAAAAAGCGAACCCAACATTTAGACGACTTACGCATCATTTTCCAACGATGTCGCCCGTATAGTATCCGCTTGAACCCCCTTAAGTGCATCTTTTACGTCACTGTCAGATGCCTCCTTGGGTTCATTGTCTCCCAACACGGCATCACTGTTGACCCCCTCAAGGTCCAAGCTATCATAGAAATTCCACAACCTAGGAATTTATGCCAACTACAGATATTGCAAGGTAAAGCCAACTTTTTACGTCGCTTTGTCTCAGACTACGCCACTCGCGCACATGGTTTTCTCTGCCTATTGCGACATGATATCCCATTTTGATGGGATGAACATGCTCAAACAACTTTTGATGATTTAAAATCCACCCTACCCAATGCCCCATTGATTAGTCCCTCAGACTATGATCATGGTTACATCCTCTACTTATCAGCCTTTGTTGTTTCAATAGCAGGAATCCTCATCCAATTAGGGGATGATGGGCGTGAACATGTGATTTACTACAATAGTAAAAACCTTTCAGGACCACCCTTAAAGTATAATCATGATGAAAAACTCATGCTAGCAGTTGTCTTCGCAGTCCAGAAACTACGGTATTATATTTTGCTTCGAACTACCAAGGTCGTAGCAGATTCCAACCCCATGCAATACTTGCTTAGTCGACGACATATCCACGAAATTTTTTCCCGATGGATCGTTATCCTCCAGGAATACGATCTAGAGTTATCCACTCCCAAAAGCAAGAAAGTTTTGGTCCTAGCCGAACTCATTACAACTTTTCCCTCAGATGCCAAATCTTCCTCCATCAACCAGGATTTCCCCGACGAACACCTCTTCGTCATCCCCTCCGATGACCCCTGGTACAACAACCTCCTCATCTACCTTCGTACACAGAAGTTTGGGTCTCACCTCTCTCGAGATGACCGCTAGCGCATTTTCCATTCGACTCCCCGATATCTCCTCATCGGGGACATTCTTTACCGTCGAGGGGTCAATACCATCCTTTGACGATGTCTTACCATTGACAAGGCTAACATACTCTTGAATGATTGCCACAACAACGCTTGCGGTGGTCACCTCTCGGATATGTCCACCGCCCAAAAAATTATTCGAGCAGGATACTTCTGGCCCACTTTGTTTGATGATTGCATCCACGCTATCAAGTGATGAGATAAATGCCAGCTTTATGCAAACAAAGCACAAGCTCCACTAGCTCTTCTGCACCCAGTCATCACAGCCAGCCCCTTCTATAAATGGGGCATAGACTTCATGACCTACCATCCTCCATCCAGTAATGGACACAAGTACATTGTCATGGCGGTGGATTCTTTTACCAAATGGGTCGAAGCAATGCCCACATTTAACAACATTGTTGACACAACAACACGTTTTTTCTTCAACTATGTCATTACCCGGTTCAGAGTCCTACAACAATTACTTTCCGATCATGGTAAACATTTTGAGAACGAGATTTTTGCAAAACTTTCCTCAAAACTAGGCTTCACCCACGAATTTGCCTCCCCTTACTACCCTCAGTCCAACAGACAGGTTGAGGTTGTCAATAAAGTCCTCAAAACCATGCTCCAACACATTGTCAACAAACATAATACCAGCTAGCATCATATGTTATTTTTCGCTTTATGGACCTATCGCACGGTAGTCAAAACTGGCACCAGTTTTACACCATTCCACCTCGTCCACGGGATTGAAGCCACCCTCCCTATCGAGTGTGAAATCCCCACATTACGCACTGCCATAGAGCTCTTACCTGACACTGCTCCAATCGAGCAGCTCCTACTGACCTTACAATCACTTGATGAAGATCATCGATCTTTATTACAACACAATGAAGCAACTAAGAAACGGTCCAAAGCCACCTTCGACCGCCATGTAAACCTTCGATCATTCAACAAAGGTGATCTCGTGTTAGCCTATGATATCGCCCATGACACTCTCGACCATGGAAAATTCGAGTCATTATGGCATGACCCCTTCATCATTCAACATTACCTCACTAAAGGCGCCTACATTTTGGCCTCTCCAAAAGGCTTCCCTCTCAAGGAACCTGTCAACAGGTTATACTTGAAGAAATTTTACACCTAAGCGTAGCCCCCCTACCTTAGGTTTCTCTTTGAAAACATTTGTAGAGTTTTTGGTCTTCTTTACTGCCATCCACACATTCACATTCCCCGGGTTATCATCTACACTTCCCTGGAGGAGCATTTTTCTCACACCACGTTTAGGTACGCATGCTCACTTTCAGTTTTATCAAATAATTGTTATATGTTCCTTATCATCAGATATTGTTCACATCGGGTATTCAGTTTTCATGTGTGTAGGTACTTGTTCAACAAGCTTACAATCCCTTCAGGTATATGTACGACACTAGCATGTAGTTACTCCCTCTGTTAATAATTGCATATCCCAGTCATACCCTTTGACATTTACCTTTAGGGTCCCTACATTCGGCTCTGCAGTATCTTTACCTCTGCCATATTTTGGTACTGTCATCTAATAGCACTCTCCCCCACATGAGTTGTCCCATTCATAGTTTCCCTTGGCAATTTGACACTTATGTTAATTTCACCCCCTAGGGTTGGGAGTCCCGATAGTATTTTGCACTTATGAGAACAAACCCCATACTTCTTCTCATCATATTTCTAACCTTCCCAAGGGACTCTCGGGTCATATCATTTTTATTACACTTGGTTCTATTGATTGCACTCCCGCAATTTCATTCGCCCTCCATCTCATCCACCATCAGTTTGCCCATTTGCAGATTGTCCTCCATCAACTTACCTAATACAGAAACCCACCCATGGGGCCACCACCCTCCACTAGTTCCCTTTCACAAACTTGTGCTCAGCCATCTTTCACTGGGACACCCGTTTCTATATCTGTATACTCAACCCAAATTATTCTTTATTTCTTTGGTAATTGTATAAAGCCCTTGTTTCCAACATAGACATATATTTTTAGTCGTCATCCTCGATGACCTTCTTTTTACCTGGCAAAGCAACCCATGTCGCCCTTGGTTGGGGCATCCACCTTTTTTTCATATCGACATCGTTAAAAAACCCTGAGTATCCCACTCCATGTACCCACGATCTCTGAGTTTGCCCACTTTGTTAGCCTCAGACACAGTTTAACCCCATATCTAATCATCCCCTTGATGCTAGATCCAGTTTCACGGTTGCTACCTATCATCCCTCAACTCCCCGACCAAGGGAAGTCTTGAGTCCCACAACATCTTGACTTCGTTCATGTTACTCGTTTGTACCTGATATCATCTATTACTCAATGGATTTCAATACGCCCTTTGCTTCTTGACGTCGCGTCTCCCTTCATGTCGACATCAACACAATTTCCAGAAGGGCGACAATATCTTGACTCTCATTACCTTTTCAATGAGGAGTCTCAGACAACACATAGAGAATCATCATTGCTTTTTGATTCCGTTGACCCCCATAACATTCGACTTCAACAAACTCTCATATTACAGTGGGTCTTACTATGCGACCATTACATTTGTTTCATACTAGTCGAATATCTCTACAGTTGATAGGCCATCAATTCCTACGAGTCATCACCACTTCTTATAGTCATCCATTACTCGCTTCAAAGCCAGTTCACCAGTCAGAACCGTCATTTGTCGTTATCAACCGTCCCCGAGGGCGCTGCAGTTATCTACATCATCATATATCTTCAGTTATAGTCCCACATTTTGGTTTCATGACATGAGCATGGGGAATGCCCGCCTCGTTTGTATACAGATTTTTTTTCCTTCCTAGAGAAAGGTTTGGTTCCCACATCTTTTCCTCTCCCTTCGGTGAATCGCTCTTGCAGTTCCTCTCTTCACTCTTCCTTACAATGGCACTCTCAACGAAAGAAACATTGGTGTATTTCGGTTATACGTATGCTCCTAACCTCACACATCATGGGGCATTTGTTATCATTGAAAAATCGTTCGTAGCATTGCACACAATGGTTGCAGAAAGACATCAATTCCAACAGCAATTAGTACACCTACAACATCAAAATCCATCAAAAAGGCACAAAACTATACACTTGGTTCAAAAATTAAAGTGCACAAATTCACCAAAGGAAGCACGCGCACAGTGCGCAGGCTAACATAGCTTTCATCGCACACTGTTCCCAAGATGCACGATTGTCTATGAGAAAAGCCACACACTTCTCATGAATGACGCATTTATGAATCTTGTCGGCCTCTCAAACACTTCTAGTCCGACCCCCAACACGATTTGACACTCAGATCTAAGCGAAATCTAGCTTGGAGGCTGGTCAAGGGCTAGGGAGTGCCCTAAAAGGCCCCTTGTTCACATTATGAACCAGTTGTATCTTGCCATGAATGGACACTATAAATGTGTGCCATGTGTGTGCTAGAAAAAAAATAACTTCAAGGTATTGTTATGCTGCAAGAATTATTCTTTGAGAATCATCTTTCTCTTTGAATCATTGAAGCACTATAGCAAGGGCCATTCCACTCACCTCTTGAGGGAATTGGCATTGTATTTCTTCACCATTGTCACTTTCCATTGCATGAATAGAAGAGCTCTCTATTAGGGAACTCAAGAGCCCTCCCAAAGAGGAAAAGGGGATTCATAAGTCCCTGCCTTTCTCTATGGTGTTTAGCCTATCAATATATTAATCCATTGGTAGCTTTATATTGGCCATTTTTTTATTTTCATGGTTCTAGTTCTTGCAAGCTTCTCTAACATTTATTTCTTTGTTGTTTTTAGTTTTATTTCCTTGGTTCATGTGTGTTTGGTTATCTAATCAACTCACAAACTTATGTCTTGTTTAGCTGACTTAACTAAGCATGCAAGTGTTGTGTTTTTTCTCACCCATGTGATAAAACCAACACAACACTCCATTTTTGTATGGATGTATATATGCAGACCGTCGCGGTACTTGAGCACCATATGTCACTCATAATATTTGATACCCAGCTTGGTGCACAAGGTATGGAAGACATTAGTGAACTCTGGCACTGTTTGGTCTCTTTCCTACCGCAGTGTGGTCCATATTGTATACAAGTCGTCATAACTTCCAATAGGGTAGTATTATTCCTTAATAACATCCCTGAAGGAACCCCAAGTGGGTGCAACTGCAAATAATGTGGATCCCTCTATTTCCTTTTTCTCACAGAAAGTCTCCCACCAATATTTGACATGGGGTATGACTTTAAGGAGCACAAATGTAATATTTTATCTATCGGAAAAGTTGTGGATAGAAAAATACCCTTCTAGAAGATTTAACCATTTATCTATGACATCAGCATCTATTTGACCTTCAAATATAGGAATATCAAAATTGATTTGAACATTGAAGGGGGAGGTGCCTCCACTTGAGGTGGATGTGTTGCTTGTCGACAATCTTCGAAGGATTTGTGCAAAGTTGTCCATCATCTCGTTCCTCTGTCGCTCAAGGGCTTCCTTGAGAAACATTTTGAAAGGATCTCATGTCCTGTCGTCTTAATTTTTCCTGCCATGGACGGTTTCTTGGGCGTGCGAGAGCATTTTTTCTCAAGAGAAACAAGCTCGAGACCCAACTCTCTATACCCTGACTGTGTAGGGGACATGCATTAAAAAAATGATAAGGAGCAGACCGAGTCGAATTTATGAGCAGAACGAAATGACACCACAAATTTATAATATTAACATAGAGACACAGTGAACAATAACAAAAATACATTAAAACTTGGCTTCTATTAAATAAGAAATATGATGAAAACTGTAAAATGCAGACTGAAAACAAGCTTGCTAGAATGGTGGCAGCTTATCTCTGAGAAGAGATGTGACGGCTACGCTCATTCGCAAGAAGATGAGTACAATGAATCTTTGAAGGCATTTTTATAATAAACATGAATTCCAAAACCCTAGACATCCAAAAACCTAACCCTAGGAGATGAAGCGCCAAAAGTCGTGTGGGTCTTGTTGGGGTAAGTTAGTACATCAACTTCTCGGGGTCGTAACTTTTGCACATGATCTCCGTTTAAGGTGCACGATAGCTCGTTTGAAAGGTATCGACGAGGAGCTTCATTTAAGGAGCACAATCAAAGCCTTTGACTATCTTTGAGGTGTCTGATCATGAAAAACCGTTGTTTAGGCCCTCAAAATGGCCCCGGAAGTTCAAGAACCGAAAACTGCTAAAATAGTAAGTTGCCAAAAAACTGTTTTGAGCTAGTTGGACAAGGTGGGTGGCCACTGAGATCCTCCTGGATCAAAGAAAACCTTTCAAAATATAGATAAGCAAGTTTTATTTCTCTCTTGATCGGGTCTAAACTGATGTTTTGAAAGTTTGCTTTGCCCTAAGTCCAGTCAATCACCAACTTGGAGTCCCCAAGCACCTACAGTTTTTTGGATGTCTAGAGCTTTGGCTGTTTCGAGAAGGGTCCATAGTAAAATCAACTCTATGCTATTGTTAGAACCTTTTCCCAAAGCATATTTTATATACACATAATTATTTTGGGTGATGAATAAGACCACGCCTACTCCACATTTGGATGGTTGCCCCTGCGCTGCCCCATTAAATTAGCTCCATGGGATCATAAAGTCCAGAGAAGGGAAAACCGAGATTCTCTTCTTCAATTCTTTTGGAGTTGATTTGAACTCCTCTGCTTGGCTCAAAGTTATAGTGGCCACGACCTCCAGAGATACATATTTGTCCTGAAATGTGGCAGGATTACGAGCTCACCATATATTTAAGACCATAAGACTGGGCAGACCTGCATAAAGAGAAGCTGACCTATCCATTAGTCAATGCCTAAGACATTCCTCCAAACTTTCGGATTTCCATTCTGAGTTGATGCCAAGATTATCCTTAATCATCAAATAACTTTTCTTGCGTAAGGGCACAAGACAAAAACATAAAAGTTAGAATCGACATCAGATTTGTAGAGCACACACCAATCAGGTCGAATCTACCCCCTTTTTATCTTGTTGTCCTAGGTGAGAAGTTTGATTTTGAGGGCTAGACATAATGTGAGCTTGCATCTTAAAGGAGATTTTAGTTTCCAAAGAGGTTTCCACCACCAGACTTTCATTACAGGCCTTTTGTCCTCAAACCAGGATTTGTAGCCTAGTTTAGAAGTAAAGGATCCACTGGTTTGGTTCTTTGACCAGCATAGAACATCCTCTGAATCATTATTAATGATAATGGAATTTTCGCAAAGCTTTGTGATGAAGGAGTCCCATTCTCCCGATAGGTTATTAGGGAGACCAAGAAAGGTTGAGTCTTTCCACCCTTGTCGACCTCGAAGTTGGGGGGAACTGATACTCACATCTGCTAAAGAACATATGTTGGCACTATGTAGAAGATGAATTAACAAATTCTAATTGTCTCTAAAACTACTCAACTTCTCTAACTTCATGCTAAAATGGAAAATTTGTTACATTACATGGAATTAAAAGGAAAACCAACTCCCCCTTATGTGGAACATTCTAGAAACCCTATAAAACCTTGTACAAACTTTAGAAAAAATACAATTTTAAAATATGCTCCTGCATCAAACTCCCAGGGAATAAAAACTCTTCATGGAGTCTTGTCCATGAGTTCTTTTAATGTTACTGTCATTTATGTAGTTTTCACTCGAAAGTTTGAAATAAACTTAAGTGCATCTACAAAAATAGAATACCTTTTTAGATGTTTTCCTCCTGGATCCCAAGGTCTGCTTGTTGGATGTATACTTACTTTTCTTCTTAATCGTATTTTAGTGCTTTCATCTTGAAACTTGGCTTCTTCTTGATTGTTACAAAAACATAACAATCTCTTTTGTATAACTGAAGTCTTCTCATTACTCAACTCTTCAATTTTCTCGCTATCTTCTTTGATCACACTTGCACATGAAGTGGGCATATTAAAGAAAACAATGTGTTCATTAGGATTTTGAAACCCACTCTTAATCATCAAAATGACTTCCATATAGACAACTACCATGAAAACTTGAAAGAAAGTTGTCTTCTCACCCTTCCCTTTGTTCTTCCTTTCTTCCACATATATACAGTCTACTACTTCTTTTTGTGCCTCATATGCATGAACTTGTTCATGAGTCACTGGTTTTTGCTCTTCTTTCCTAAAATCCACAAATACTTTCTCTTCCACAACCTGCTAATCACAATATTTACACATACTGATATCAATATCAAATTGAAGTTTCTCACACAAAACATTCTTGTTGTCTGTCAAGATAACCTCTTGCTCTCCACTCTCTTGTCGTTCATGTGTCGAAATTTCTTCATTGTTGTTTTCCTTGTCAGTCTCTCCCATGCTTTTTTGAGATCCATAACTTTCATTTATTTTTCTTTTGTCTTTATGAGACAATTTTGCCTCTTTCTCTTTTATGACAGTTCCATGTATCTGTTCATCTCCATTTTCTTCAAGACTTACAACCACACACTCAAATCAGTTTGCAAAAATTGAGACTCCTCTGTCTCTCTAGATGCTTCTAACACTGGCATATTTTCTCTATGTTGACCTGAACTTTTCAAAATTTCGTTGAGACTCCCATCTAGTCTCTCATACACTTCATCTTCATTACTTTCCATCACAATTTCTTCTGAAAAAATCTCTTTCGCGATAATTTCATTTGCCTCATTTATACTTTCCCTTGTCAACATTTCACTAGACAATTCACTAGTAATCACATCCTCATGCCCATTTAACAAATTCTGATTTTCTAAAGGTAAAACAATTACCTCAAAATCTACAAGAAATGTCTTTATCCTATCAAGAAATGCATATTCTGCTTTAAATTTTTTTTCTTTCTTTAAAAACTCCTTCTCGTTCATCATCATTGCTTGATTGTTGATCTGTGTTGTTGCACATTCATCTTTTAATGGTAACAAAGTATGTCTCTCACCATTCTTTTTAAAGGTATAGGTATTGTCTCTCCCATAATAAATTTCTCTTGTATCAAATTGCCAAGGTCTCCCCAATAATACATGACAAACATCCATGGTTATTACATCAAAAAGCACCTCATCTTGATAGTCGCTTATCTTAAACTTTATTTCGCATTGTTCGTCTACCAAAATCTTATGTCCTTTGTGTAACCATGACACTTTGTAAGGTTTAGGATGAACAAACGTTTCCAAACTCAACCATTTCAAGAGATACTAAATTATTTGTGCTACCACCACCATTAATCATTTTACAAAAACCTTTTGACTTGCAAGTGGTCCTAGACAAAGCTTTCCTTTGTATTTGCTCTTTGATCTCCTTACTTGGCTTGAGAAATACCCTTTTCACCAACAATGATGATCCTATACCTTCTTCATCTTCAACTTGTACAATCTGATTTGTATGATCTCCATGCAAAAAATTTGGGCATTCATAAGATCTATGACCATATTCAATATTGCATTTAAAACACTTCACCCAAAAATATTCACCTTCTAAATGCAATGTTCTTCTTTTGTATGAATGATCTTCTCTTGAACTTTGACTTGGAGAACTTCCTTCTCTTCCATCAGAAATTTGAACAAAATTGTTGTCATCATGTTGTATTTTACCTATGAAATACCTACTTCTATCTTTTGGATACTTAATTTGTTTCCTAGATGGCTTTTTGTTCTGCTTCGAGTGCAAGTTGATAGGCTTCCTGCAGTATTATTGGAGTTAATAAACTAATCTCATCCTAGACGTTGAACTTTAAACCATTTAAATACCTTGCTACCTTTTCCATATCTTCTTCTATGTGATTTGCCCTTATAGTTAACTTGTAAAATTCCTTTGTATAAGCTTCCACATTCATTTATTTTTGTCTCAAATTATGAAGCCTTTTGAACAACTTTGTGTAGTGATCCCTTGGCATGAATTTGGATTTGAACTTAGTTACCATTTTGCCCCATGCTGTGATCTTTTGCTTGCCTCTCTTTCTTTTATCATCTTGAACATTATCCCAACATAATGAGACATGTCCTTTCAATATTGTAACAACAAACTTAACCTTTTTGTTATCTTCTACCTCCTCATATTCCAAATACTTATCCATGGTTGCAATCCATTCAATCAATTCTTCTACATTAATACTTCCTTCATACACATGAACTTCTAATTGATGTTTTGAACGTACCTTCATAATTGTCTTTATGATCCTTTCTTCTACACTTTCATGTTCCTCTTTTACTTCCATATCCTATGATGGTTCTTCTTCATCACTCATATCACCTGGTTCAACTCCTCTTCTTTGGGATGTCTCTATGATATGAAAATGTTCTTGCATGTTCCCCATCTCTTTCATCAATGCCTCTGTTGTTGGTTGCCTCTTCTGAACTTTTCTAATACTTATGATTTCAAGTACCATCTTTGGAGATCCTTTTTGTATAGTCTATCTTATTTCACAGATCATTAGTCTTTCACTTTTTTGTGGCATACCCTTTCACTAAGCCTTTCTTTTCACTGTCCTTTTCCTATGAGATTTATTGTGCTCACTTTATGTCTCTTGCTCTTTAGAAAGTCTTTTTCACCTTGCTAAATACCTCACCTAGGTCTTCCAATGAACCTGGTCCATTGGTATCTTTGGCCCATGTTTACTTTAGAACTTCTCTCTAAGCTTTATCTGTTCCTCGCTCTCCACTATTCAAGATTTACTAGCTTGAGGGATTCTTCTAGCCACTAACTCTTTCCCTTCAATCTTCTGAATAGAAAAAATCATACATTCTTCAACAAATTTGCAACATTTCTATTTCCTTGCACAGTTGTCTCTCATAATTTTTGCAGTATCTTCATCATCTTAGCAATACTTGCAAACACAAAAATATGCAATTTTCTTCGAAAATCTGGATCATCTACAACCGACAACAATGTTCTTCGGGTTGTACAACAAAACAATCAATTTTTAAACTAAAACTTTTACAATCTCTTTTTCAGAGCATCATGTGCTCTAATACCAAAAATTGGTGAAAACCTCGGCTGATCCAGGATCTCTATGATAAAATTAACTTCACCATTCCCTTTCTAAAGTTTGAAATCCATATTTTAATTTCCTAAGTCGAAATTTCCCTATTTGTTCTTTAGTTACTTCATTTTGGAAGTCTCCATTGAATGGATTTCGCTGATCCGTTCAACAATTATCAGGATCGGGAAGACTTTTCATCTTCAAAACTCCACCAATTAACACATGTGTTAACCAGCTCACCAAATCACCAAAAGAAATTCAAGCCACCAAGGAAGTTAGAAATGAACCTTATACCTTTCTCTAATCTGGTTGACAAAATGTTAACTATCGCAGTTAACTGATCTACCGAGATACCATAATCAATCCATTCTGAGAATTTTAGAACTATCGAACCCAACCACCAGGCCACCGGAATCACCATCCACCGGGAAGTTTAAAATTTGTCGTTTTGAATTTCTCTCGGTTCATTTGATGGACTTTGCATAAACGAACAATGTATTTTTCTCTGTCAACTGTAGGTTTTGTCAATTGACCACTGGCTACCGAAGGGAATAAAGACTTATTTATATGAATTTAAGGTTGGTTTGGTTGTACTCGTTCCTGTTAATTCCACTACACAAGATTGAACTTTGCATAGGATTTTTGACTCAAACCATTCGATCTCATTCCACCAAGACTTAAATGAACTCGCTCTCACTCTCGAAGGCTCAATCAATTAAGGCTTAGATTTGCGCTCTCACTTTCAACCCCATACCAATAATTGCACAGACATTACATGGATGCCAAAGATACAATATAAAACAAAAACATGAACACACTGTATGTATAGGGCTTCAATGGAAATAACCAGAGAAAGGAGAGTATTGCATAGTAAAATCGGTATGCAACTTCTATTTTATTAAAAACCATTAATCTCCTTCTCTATTACACACAAAAAACACACCCCATGCGCTCTCTTCTTAATTCTAATATGAATTTATCTCTACCATCTCCTTTGTGCTTTCATGCTTACGTTAGCTCATTTATACAAACAATGACTACAAACCTCTAAGATAAGTTTGTGTTGGCAACATTACTTTTCTTCAGCATCAGAACATCCAAGTCTGCAGGTTGCACGAAGAGCGCCCAAGTGCAGCGCACAGAAAAAGTCATTTTCGGACTTAAAATCAAGCGAGCGTGCAGGATTATAGTGTCAACGGTCCGGATCCATCCATATAAGTAGATCAATGGTTGGCGGGAAATCGCGAATCGGAAGTTGCGCCGAAGTTAATACCATAGATCACGCCCATAGTGTGTGCACGGGAGAATAGCAGTCGTCCATCCAGAGGACAAGTGGCACGAGATCTAGTCATGTCGACGTTTCGACATTCGGGAGTTCGAGGGGTGAGAGTTTCATGTTGTTCTACATCTCGAAACCCCGAACACCGATAACGCCGAAAGCAGGGCCCGCGGTATCACGAAACATTTTCAGCCGTCCATCCAAAGGGGACACATGGTGGCAAACTGAGCCATCTCAACGTTTCGCCCATCGCGACTCCAAGGCGCAAAGAGCAGCTCCGTTGTATTCCGATGCACGAGATGTCGGGAGAGTCCTGGACACGGGCCCACAACAGTGTCAGGTGAGTTCAGGATCGTTAGATCTCAGAGGGACCCGTGGCACCAGATTGAGCCATCTCGGCGTTTCGCTCATCGCGATTTCAAATTGCAGGAATAGCTCCTTCCCATTCGCGAACGTCGAAAAAACGTTGGGAATAAGCACATGGTCACAGCCCATGGTCACTTGGGGAGAGAAAGGAGCTGCATAAAGAAGGTCGAAGGCGCCGAGTCCAGTTACAAAGGGGATCATCGCGATCTCCAGGCGCCATCGGATCCGATCTCAATACTGTTTCTAGCATTGAAGTAAATGAAGGCAAGAGCGGGTGGTTGAAACCTCCTTTCATTCATTAAGTGAGGGGAATGGAGGGTCTGGCAAGCCGTCTACTCGAAGAGGTCCTGTGTATCGATTTTCTCAAAGAAACCACGCCGAAGTCTTCGACTAGACAGAGAAGTCTGCGCACGCTAGCCCAACACTTAATGGCTCAGCTACCCTCCTTGCAGAAGCCATGCGTAGTTAAGGTGGCGCTCGAAAAAAGATATCAGTACGAGTTTGACTGAAGGGACACCAAGCTTTGGGTGACTAGACACGCCTCTGTGAGGTGAATTTTCCTGAGTATATAGACTCAGTATTTGTATTTTGTAAGGCATCGATGGTTGAGCTAAGCTCCCGATTGTAAAGTTTTGATGAAGCGCTGGTCGCTCTGGTTAATGTATAAGGCATTTGAGATTTCTTACTTTATGGATGTCAGCTTCCCTTCCATTCCTTTGTTTACTGTGTTAGAACAACTTGGAATTGGAGGATCCAGTCGAGTTGTGGCTGTTATAGGATGATGTAGGTTGGATCACTATAATAGTCACATTGTTTCTAATCGGTTCTTGTGATGTTCTCAGCGCTGAAACGACTTGGAATTGAAGGATTCAGTCGAGTCACCCCTCAGCTCCTTGAAGCTCTGGACCAAGAGGATCTTGGCGTCCGAGTTTTTCATCCTCAAGCTTCCGAAGGCTTGTTGCCTGAGGCAGTCTTGCTCACCCTTCTCACAAGTCTTCCTTCTTCCACCCTTTAATCATTTACTGACAGAAGTTGGATCAAGACCTCCCTTTCTTTCTACATACCAGGCCCAGTTTATCGAGTTAAAGTTATACTTTCTTGAGTCTTTACCCATCTGATCACCCCATTAAACAAACCGTGACATAAAAACTGATGGGCGTCGAGCTCTGCTCCTGCAAGCAATCCAGGAGTGACTTATGACGCTAACATTTCTGGCACTGTTGTCGGGGACGAAGTTGAAAATTTTCCCCGGGATTGAACGACATTGAGCCTCTTATTCTGAAGGTGCATCGGGTATCAGAGTCTTTGAAGATTGCTACTGTGCACCTAGCGACTCCATTGTGACGACTCCACTGTGGCGAACCTGCCGTGTTAATTGTGGCTTTCAGAGGCAGACACACGCGGTCTCATCCACAGCTGCCTCTAGCTACACCTGAAACTGATCTGGAGGTGGTTCTCAGAAAAGGAAAGGCCTCTGAAGAAGAAGCTTCCACTGCCGAACCAGGTAATCCGCCATCTCCTTCTGTAAGAACTCCATTTTCTCCTCCTCAGTTTCTTAATAGACCTCCTTCAGAGGTTTCCCGTTTCCTGAATTTTGGGAGTGTTCCTGTTGAGTTTTCCCCTCCTGGTCTGGGATTGGAGGGAGAAATCCTTGTTACTCCCCTCTCCTTTGAAGTTGTACCTTGGCATAGACCCAGGACTACAGGAGATTTCCCCACTCCTGCACAAAGAAAAACACCTGCTGACTTTAGCTCGTTAGCTTTCTCCTTAAATCCTCTCTTGTTTCCCACTCCACTTCGAGACTCATTCCCAGTAGCCCCTTCACGAACTCCTTCTTCTCCAAGCTCTCCTCCACCTAATATTCCTATGGCTGGTGCTAATCCCCCTCTGAATAGAATGGACGCCATAGTTGCTGCCAGATATGCTCCCTTAATCCTACCCCATCCTATGAATCCTCTCCCTGCTGGAGACTACTTGAAGTATATGCCCAAGTTCACTAGGGAAGGAGACATAACTGTTGAAGAGCACCTGGCTGCTTTCTACAGTTATACAGATAACCTCAACATTGAAAATGAAGATGTCTGGGCGTGAGTCTTCGTCCAGAGCCTGGATGGCGAGGTGAGGAAGTGGTTTAGGGGATTGGCCTCGATATCTATTGCTGGGATTGAAGCCCTGGATAGTGCTTTCCTGAGACAGTGGGGCGATAGGAAGGATTTCATGTATTACATGACGGAGTTCGGATCTTTGAAGAAAATGGAAGGAGAGTCTGTCTCTGACTTCTCCAAAAGATTTAATAAGATGTATAATAAAATTCCCGCCGAAATAAAACCCTCAGAAGCCTCGACCAAAATTTCCTATGCTAGTGCGTTTGGCCCCGATTTCTGTCTTTTGTCGAGGAAAAGAAGAGCCACCTCCTTAGCTCAAATGCAAGATGCGGCCATAGAAGTGGAATCTAATGTATTAGCAGCCGATAGACTGAGAAACAAGGCCAACGCAGACAACATAAATGGAAGGTCGGAAGCCTCGACTTCTGGCCCATCGGCGCCCCACCCTCAAGTGGATGAACTGACCAAGATGGTGAAATCTCTGTCTGCAGAGATGGAGAGAATGAAAGTCGAGGGGAGGCAAGCATACAAGGGCCCCCAGAACGCCGAAAACAAAGGAGGTTTTAGAAGGCCGAACAATTTTACTCCCCCAAATGTGCAAAGAGAGAGGGGAAGAGACAGAGAAGACCAGAAAATTCATGCCCCTTTCCAAAACAATTTTGTGACCGAGGGGGACGAAGGGGAAACAAATGAGCTTGATCCTAAAATCCACTGCTTCGGAGACACTCCTCCTTTTCCTCATCTCACTCAATCAGCATACGAGGAGTCTCTCATGGACAGTCAGCTAAATGAACTAAGCAAGGGAGACAAGACTAGTGGTAGCCAAGGCAGGTATTATCTGAGGTCCAAGAAAAAGACTATAGCGCCTGACGTTCCTGAGCAGTCTACTAGAACAGAGAAACTTGCTAATGAAGTAGCAGATAGCCACAGAGGTAAGAAGACCCGACCCCTCTCTCCCGTAGTCCAGAGTCATGTTCCTGAAATAAAAGAAATTCTGAAGCTTACGTCTTCTTTTAATTTTGAGCATGAAATTCAAAAAATCAGAATCCATGTGCCCCTGATCGAATTAATTAAACATGAAGGGTTCAAGAAACGCTTCTCTGAGCTTTTACAGTCTGAGACCTCATGCCTTCCCACAGACTCCATCAATTTGCAAGATGAAAAACTTGCAGTTATCCTAGGTCCTATGGTAGAAGACATGAATGACTCATCCCCTCCCTTCTACACTTCCTTGAACATACATGACAAGGTGTTGCACAACTGCTTGATGGATTCAGGGGCTTCTCACAACCTCATGTCGAAAACTGTCATGGAAGAGTTAGGGCTAGAAGTCACCCGAGCCTATCATGACCTCTATTCCTTCGACTTCAGAAAAGTTCAGTGTCTTGGAGTTATCAAAGACCTGGTCGTGACCCTGTTTCAGTTGCCCATGAAAAGTGTTGTCATGGATATTGTAGTGGCCGATGTCCCCCCCAAGTTCGGTATGTTGTTATCAAGATCTTGGATAAAAAGACTGGGGGGAACTTTGCAAATGGACCTCACATATGCTACTATCCCAGTGTTTGGAGGAGAGCATAGAAGGCTATACAGAGAAGCCCAACTGGCCTATATAATCAGTGATGAGGCCAACCCTACCAACCATCCCATTTTTGCCTTAGACACCGATTTAGGTTCCAGTGTGCTACAACTCACCAATGCTCCCGAACCTCCTCTTAAACTCAGAAAGCAGCCCACCGCTTCCCATAAGTTTCCTCTCTCCATCACCCCCGTTTGGAAAATGTTCTTTGATGGAGCCTCTTCCAGGGAAGGTGATGGTGCTGGGGTGGTTTTTGTGTCACCTGCTCAGGAAACCATATCTCTGTCATACAAATTAGAATTTGAAGCTACCAACAATGTGGAAGAGTAGGAAGCTCTTATCCTGGGATTAAGAGCCGCAAAGGAAATGGAAATTCAGGAGGTAGCAGTGTTCGGAGATGCAGAGTTGGTGGTCCAACAGATCAGAAACGCCTATCAAGCTAAGTATCCTCGACTCAGGAGCTACAAAAACGAGGTATGAGACCTAATTGACAGTTTCTTCTCAGCATTTAACATTTCTTTCATCCCAAGAGAGGAGAACACACTGGCAGATTCCTTGGCTACATCAACAAGTAATTTCAAAGTACCCTTGCAGCCTAAATTTAAATATGATGTGGAAGTAAAATACATGCCCTCCATACCTGACAACGTCAAGCATTGGAAGGTATTCGAGGATGATCTTGAGATCAAGAAGTTCTTGGAGATTGTCGAAGAATTTTCAGAGATGCATATCGATCGAGACTCTGTCTCTGAAGAAAATCTTGATGGGGGTAATTTTCTGAATAAGATTGCAGAGCGTAACATTGTGCAGCTACCCAACAATCATATTCCAAGGGGACTGGTTTCATTGGAAAGGTTTTTTCATAGAAATGATGTGTCATTAAAAGGAGAGACGTCGGAGGATGACACTGGTACTATTCAGTGCAACATTGGGACTGAGAGTGAGCCCAAGTTTGTCAAATTGTCAAGAAGTCTGACAAAGGAGTAGAGCTCCGAATACATTGGACTTTTGAGGGAATTTGCTGATGTGTTTGCCTGGACCTACGAAGACCTCAAAACATATGACATTTCTGTCATCGAGCATAAAATCCCATTAAAAGAGGAGGCAAAGCCATTTAGGTAGAAGCTTAGACAGATCAATCCTATGCTGCTGCCTATCATGGAGAGGGAAGTGAAGAAGCTGCTTCAAGCTCATATCATTGTGCCACTGAGATATTCAGAGTGGGTGGCCAACTTGGTGCCAGTAAGGAAAAAGAATGGAGAGATCCGGCTCTGCGTAGACTTCAGAAACCTGAACAGGAGCTCACGAAAGGATAACTACCCCTTACCAAAGATGGAACATATACTGTAGAGGGTAGCAGGAGCTTCCAGGATGTCCATGATCGATGGTTTCTCTGGCTACAATCAAGTCTCTGTTCTGCCTGAGGACAGAGAAAAGACAACATTCACCACTCCATGGGGCACATTCATGTATGCCAAGATGCCGTTTGGATTAATGAATGCAGGGGCAACGTTCCAGCGTGCCATGGACATAGCTTTCGTCGGGGAAAAGGATAAATTTGTGGTCATCTATCTAGATGACATCACAGTGTTTTCAAAGTCAGATAAAGAACATTGTCTTCATCTCAAGAAAGTTTTCCTGAAATGCAGGAGTTTTGGCATTTCATTAAACCCTAAGAAATCTCTGTTCGCCATGCAGGAGGGAAAATTGTTGGGCCACATAGTATCAGTGGAAGGAGTCAGGATTGACCCTAGCAGAGTTGAGGCAATACAAGCCTTGTCAGTCCCGAGGTCCAAGAAGGAGGTCCAATCCTTCCTTGGTAAGATTAATTTTCTGAGGCGGTTTGTGCCTAAATTTGTTGAGGAGGTAAAACTTATAACAGCCATGTTAAGGAAAGAAAATGAAGTGAGGTGGAATTCTGAATCGCGACATTCCTTTGAGCAAATAAAGAAGGCCCTGACAGATGCCCCTGTGCTTATTAGCCCCGACTACTCAAAGGATTGCTTTATTTTCTCCTTTGCCTCACCTGACACGGTGGCTGCTATTTTGTTACAAACAAATGAGGTTGGACTTGAGAAACCTATCGCCTATTTCAGTCGAGCATTGAGGGATGCCGAAGTCGGATATGACGCTATGGAGAAGCAGGCCTATGCCCTGGTAAAGGCTCTCAAGGCATTCAGAATTTATGTCCTGCAGTCAAAGGTCAATGTCCCCTCAACTGCTATTAAAAACATTCTTATTCAACCTGACATTGACGGGAGGAGGAGTAAGTGGATCGCCCAAATTCTGGAATTTGACCTGGAAATAAAGCCTACCAAATTAATCAAGGGTCAAGGTTTAGCCAAGCTGTTGGTTGAAGCTAATTGCCAAGCTTTGGGGATAAATTTCATCAACGAATGCTCAGGTATTCAGCAGGAGCAGTTGTCTGACATAGACCCTCAAAGGGAGCCCCCATTGGCTCGATGTCCTTGGTATAAGGATGTCATATACTTTCTACAAGAGCTACGGCCTCCAGACGGCCTGCAAAGAAACAAAGCAAGAGCTCTGAAGCTCAAGGCAGTCAGATACTGCCTTATCGATCAAATTTTATATTGGAAAGACCCTCTGGGGGTACTTCTAAAATGCATGAATTCACAAGAGGCCGACAGGATCATGGTTAAATTTCACAGCGGCCTATGTGGAGGGCACCATTTCTGGAAGGCCACATCCCACAAAATTCTCAGAGTCGGGTACTACTGGCCTACCTTGTTCGTTGATGTCCACAGAGAAGTTAGAGCCTGTATCCAATGTCAAAGATTTGCAGGAAAACAACAGCTCAAGTCTCTGCCTTTATAGCCTGTAGTTGTTTCGGGACCGTTCCAATAGTGGGGCCTAGATTTCATTGGAGAAATTCACCCCGCTTCCAGTGGGTAGCATAGATGGATCCTGACTGCTACAGATTTCTTTACCAAGTGGATTGAAGCTATCCCTACCAGGAGTGCTTCCCACAAAGTAATCATTGGGTTCTTGGAGGACCTCATCACAAGGTTCGGCTGCCTAAATAAGATTGTCACTGATAATGCAACCGCTTTCGGGTCTGAGCCATTAGCCAAGTTTTGTGAACAGTTCAGGATCAAACTGATTCACTCCACCCCGTATTATCCACAGGGAAACGGTTTAGCAGAATCCTCCAACAAAAGCCCGATAAGAATCATCAAAAGATTGTTGGAGGACAACAAAAAAGCTTGGAGTTCAAAGCTGAAATTCGCTCTATGGGCCGATCGGGTGACTACAAAGAGATCGATAGGCATCTCCCCTTTCTAGTTAGTTTACGGAGCAGAAGTTGTCTTCCCTTCGCAGCTGGCCATTCCTGTAGCTAAATTCTTCCAGGATTACCAAGAGGAGCCCAATGACATAGTCAGAAGAATTCATCAACTGGTAGAAGTCCAGCAGGCCAGAGAGCAGGTAATAGACAGAATTCAGGACCATCAGCGAAGGATCAAGCAGGTTTTCGATAAGAAGGCCAAGAAGGAGCGGTTCCAGATAGGAGACCTGGTGCTGAAATGGGATGCTCCTAAGCAAGACAAGGGCAAACATGGCAAATTTGAAGCCCTGTGGGTCAGGCCTTTCAGAATCTCTGAGACTTTCTCAAATAACACGTACAGATTGCAGGATTTGGAGGGTGAAGAAGTTTTCAGCAACCCAGTAAATGGGCATTTTCTTAAAAAATGTTTTGTCTGAGCCTTCAGTGGCTCCTATGTTTTGTAAATATTGTCCTTTCTGTTCTTTGTTTTTACTTTTATTGTTTCGGCTTAGTAAGTGACTCCATAACCCGACAGCAAGGCACTGGAACTGCAAAATGAGTCCTTAGAGCATCACAGGGACGACTCTATCCCCCATGGAGCCTAATGTTGACAACATTACTTGTCTTCAGCATCAGAACATCCAGGTCTGCAGGTTGCACGAAGAGCGCCCAAGTGCAATGCACAGAAAAAGTTCTTTTCGGACTTAAAATCAAGCGAGCAGGCAGGATTATAGTGTCAACGGTTCGGATCCATCCATATAAGCAGATCAATGGTTGGCGGGAAATCGCGAATCGGAAGCTGCGCCGAAATTAATACCATAGATCGCGCCCATATTGTGTGCAGGGGAGAATAGCAGTCGTCCATCCAGAGGACGCGTGGCACGAGATCTAGTCGTGTCGGCATTTCAGCGTTCGGGAGTTCGAGGGGTGAGAGTTTCATGTTGTTCTACATCTCGAAACCCCGAACCTCGATAACGCCAAAAGCGCTGAAAGCAGGGCCCGCGGTATCACGAAACATTTTCAGCCGTCCATCCAAAGGGGACACATGGCGGCAAACTGAGCCATCTCGGCGTTTCGCCCATCGCGACTCCAAGGCGCAAAGAGCAGCTCCATTATATTTCGATGCACGAGATGCCGGGAGAGTCCCGGACTCGAGCCCACAGCAGCGTCGGGTGAGTTCAGGACCTTCAGATCTCAGAGGGACGCGTGGCACCAGATTGAGCCGTCTCGGCGTTTCGCTCATCGCGATTTAAAATTGCAGGAATAGCTCCTTCCCATTCGCGAACGCTGAAAACGCGTTGGGAATAAGCACATGGTCACTTGGGGAGAGAAAGGAGCTGCGTAAAGAAGGCTGAAGGCGCTGAGTCCAGTTACAGAGGGGATCGTCGCGATCTCTAGGCGCCATCGGATCCGATCTCAATACTGTTCCTAACATTGAAGTAAATGAAGCCAAGAGCGAGTGGTTGAAACCTCCTTTCATTCATTAAGTGAGGGGAATGGAGGGTCTGGCAAGCCGTCTACTCGAAGAGGTCCTGTGTATCGATTTTCTCAAAGAAACCATGCCGAAGTCTTCGACTAGATAGAGAAGTCTGCGCACGCTAGCCCAGCACTTAATGGCTCAGCTACCCTCCTTGCAGGAGCCATGCGTAGTTAAGATGGCGCTCGAAAAAATATATCAGTACGAGTTTGACTGAAGGGACACCAAGCTTTGGGTGACTAGACACGCCTCTGTGAGGTGAATTTTCCTGAGTATATAGACTCGGTCTTTGTATTTTGTAAGGCATCGATGGTTGAGCTAAGCTCTCGATTGTAAAGTTTTGATGAAGTGTTGGTCGCTCTGGTTAATGTATAAGGCATTTGAGATTTCTTACTTTATGGATGTCAGCTTCCCTTCCATTCCTTTGTTTACTGTGTTAGAACAACTCGGAATTGGAGGATCCAGTCGAGTTGTGGCTGTTATAGGATGATGTAGGTTGGATCACTGTAATAGTCACATTGTTTCTAATCGGTTCTTCTGATGTTCTCAGCGCTGAAATGACTTGGAATTGAAGGATTCAGTCGAGTCACCCCTCAGCTCCTTGAAGCTCTGGACCAAGAGGATCTTGGCTTCTGAAGGCCTGTTGCCCGAGGCAGTCTTGCTCACCCTTCTCACAAGTCTTCCTTCTTCCACCCTTTAATCATTTACTGACAGAAGTTGGATCAAGACCTCCCTTGCTTTCTACATACCAGGCCCAGTTTACCGAGTTAAAGCTATATTTTCTTGAGTCTTTACCCATCTGATCACCCCATTAAACAAACCCCGACATAAAAACTGATGGGCGTCGGGCTCTGCTCCTGCAAGCAATCCAGGAGTGACTTCTGACGCTAACAGTTTGTATCCTCTATTCTTAGATAAAATACTAACAAATTATAGTTGTCTCTAAAACTACTCAACTTCTCTAACTTCATGCTAAAATGGAAAATTTGTTACATTACATGACATTAAAAGGAAAACCAACTCCCCCCTACGTGGAACATTCTAGAAACCCTCTAGAACCTTGTACAAACTTTATAAAAATTACAATTTTAAAAGATGCTCCTGCATCAAATGGTCAATGCAATATTCAATTATGAGTAAAACCCTCCAAAGGTCTTCCTTGATGTTCTTTATTTTTTCTTTTATTTTTTCAATGTGTGTGTGTGTAATTTATATTTTCTAGGTAACATACCCCGGGGAAAACCTCCCAAGTACTTTGGTACCCATGGTAAACCCTCTATTCTTTAAGACATAATGCCGAGTCAACAACTCATGAATAGATCATATATAGCTCATTAACAATTGACTCACTAGGATAAACATGTTAGAAAGTGGGATTTGAACTTGGGTGGGGAGGGTACCAAATTTTCCTCACAATCACTCGAGCCACACCCAATTGACTTTTTCTTTCCATGAACATAATCTCTATATTCGATATTTCAAGCTTGAAAACAAAATATACATTGGACTACCTTTTTATGCTCAAAAGATAAAATATTCTTATGACTATCCTGTTGCTATACCAACATCTACTCTATAACTAAATATTATAGTCTTCCATGGCTCCTTTAAGTTAACCATTCAAAATGGAACAAAAACTCCTACAAACATGCCTTGGGCTCCTTTTAAAGCATTAAACTAAGATCATGTAAGCTTTAGAAGAGAAAACAATGGCCATAAAAAGACCTCCTACATAAAAAAAATAAACCTTTCAGACCCTGATAATTGGGTCCCTCCTATGAAATCCTAATTAGAAAGAAGTCCCACCTACAAAAGAAGAGCTTCTTTAGACAATTGATCTGCAATTGTAATAAACTCTCTAAAACATGAGAAAAGGAGACGTCTTTAAATTTCTCCTTTACCTCCAAGAATTGGGTCATGAGAGGGTCAAGCAGTATATTATCAATTTTGCATTGATTGTTTTCCCAATCCGTCGTTACTTTAGAATCTTTGAAAACTTATAATTCTTTGTTAACCCTTTTTCTACCATAGTCTTTAGGAGAAGCCACAATGCACAAGATTTTTCTCTATTATTTGTACCTCGTCCAACTGATAAATTCAAAATAAAATGACGAGATTGTTCCAAAAACATCAATATGACAACCACACATCACCTTGTACCTCCTTGGAAATCGCTATCAAAGAAGCTCTAGGTCCTTCCATATTTGATAATATGCTCCTTAAGAGATCTAGTAAGTTTTTACTCTTTATTAACCCAACTTCCTTCACATGCACATCTAAGTTTATGAGCAATCTATGCAACAATCAACTCTATGCCTTGAAAAATTATTTTATTCCTTGATAACCAAATATTCCAAACCAAAAAACAAGGTAAAGCCCTAAAATATTTTTTAGACTTGTTATAAATCCGAGATTGAAATCAATCCAACAAAGTCCTTTGTTCCCACTTATTCTTTCCACTTAAAATATGCAATATTTCCATCCAGACTGCTATAGATAAAGAATATGAACAAACAAATGATCCATTGTCTCCTCATTACTCTTACACATCATGCATCTCCCAAAGCCTTGCATATTCCTTTTTGGCAATTGCCCCGAGATAAAATTTTGTTATCTAAAGCAAGCCACAAACAAAACTAACCTTTGGTGGACTTTCAAGCTTCCAAAGTATCTGCCACCACGAAGGTCTATTATTTACATAGCCTTGTTCCATCTTAAATGAGTAACCCAAGTTTACAATGAATTCTCCAAACCTTTGGTTCCTAGACTATTTGATTTGATCTTCATGTTCATTCAGTATCATGGCACTAAAATTTAAAACTATTACAAGTTGTTTCCACTCCTTACTAATAACCCCTTGCAAATTCAAATCTTATACCTATTTCCATCCCTAGGACCAAATATTCCTACCACTATTTGATGTTGCATCTTCCAATGAGAAAATCTTGTTGTGCTGAAGAACTGATAGCAAGGCTTCATATAATCTATAATTTCCTTTGCAACCTATCCAGGGGTCTTCCCCTATACACACTTTGTTCTCTGGTATAATCTTCCAGTCTACCCATTTTCCAATAAGTGGAAATGTCCTTACCAAAGCCTTCCAAACTATAAAACCACCTTGAGCACTTTTCCTTTTCTACTTGAACCGATCTTCCATGGAAATCCTTCTTAGATATTTTGATTTCATTACCTTCTCCAAAGGCCTTCACTATAGACTAGCCTCCATAAACGTTTTGTTGCTAGGGCCATGTTGAAGATGTGAATGTTCTTTAAGCCCCTACCCCCCACTTCCTTTAGATTTTCCAGTTTTGACTAGAATACCTTCCTTCTCCCAATTACCTATCTAAAGGAAGTTGGATCATTTTTTTTCTAATTTTGTTTGTATACTCTCCAAGATAGCCTCGACCGAGACTATTCTTCCTCCCCTTAGCAAGCACCTATCACACCAAATAGAAATTTTGGCTTCTATTTTTTTATACAACCAGATCCAATATTCATACTTGTATTCATTATGTTTTCAGTTAAAACCCAATTACTCAATACCTTTATCTAACTCTAATTGATTCATTGGAAGTATATTTGAAAAATGGGATTTTTCTCCCTCATCCAAAGCATCGAACAACATAGAAGACTTCCTCATATTAATCTCCACACCCGTAGCTCTATAATAGATATCTAGAATCTCTTTTAAACTTCCAATCCCCCTCAAGGATCCATGACAAAAAATCATTATATCATAGAGACAGAGTAGATGTGAAATGATCACTAATTTAGAAGCTTTTATTTCTTTTACTATCCCTCTTCTCCTAGCAAGTTTAATCAACATACTTAGACCTTCAACTACTAATAAGGAGAGAAAGGGATATAGAGGGAATCCTTGTCTTAAACCTTGAGAGCCATTGAAGAAACTAGAAGGGGATCTATTTATCAAAACAACAAAGAAAGTTGATGGAAGGCACCCCTCGATCCAATCAACAAATTGTAGATTCATTCCAAGTTGAAGTAGTAACAATCTAAAGTATAACTAGTTCACTTTGTCATATGCTTTCACAAGATCTAGTTTCATGCCAACAACAAACAACTTCTTGTATTTAATTGAGTGCAATCCTTCATGAGTTGAACCCATAACATAATGTATTTGTCTATTATAAAGAAACCCAAATTGTTCTTGTGAAATTACCATTGACATAATTCCCTTTTTTTTTTTTTTTCTTCGGGTAACATATCACGAGGGAAATTTCCCATGCACTTCCCCTCATTTTGAGGATGGTACCCAAGGTAAACCCTAGATTCTTCAAGGCACAATACTAGGTCAACAACTTATATATATATATATATATATATATATATATA
>JASDQU010739871.1:239456-251665 GCA_032191745.1 Picea mariana
AACAATAGGCTCACTAAGAGCAAACATGTCACAAAGTTGGATTTGAAGCCGGGTGGGGAGGGTAACAACTTTTTCTCACAACCACTTGAGCTACACCTCATTGACAATTCCATTTAGTCTAATGGAAATGATATTGAAGATTAGTTTGTAGACCAAATTGCACAAAGAAATAGGCTCAAAATCATCAAAATACAAGGCCTCTTGTTCTTCGGGAGTTGGAACTATAAAGGTTAAGTTGATAGCACCTAAAACCTTCCTTGAACTTTTGGATTCCTCAACTAGCTTTAAAATATCACCCCCAACAAAATAAAAAAACCCTAAATAGAATTCTATGGTCCAACCATCCAACCTAGGGCTTTTAGCTCTTTTGAAAGAATTCAGAATAATCTTTATCTCATATTTGGTTACTTCAACATTTAACTCTTCATTTATATCCTCATCAACAAGTCTGGGAAATGGTATAATAATTCTCTTAATTTCACCAATGTTGGTTGAACCTAGGTCTTGAAACAATTTTTTAAAATGATGTTCTCTAGCTTCTACCATTTCCTTGAATGAATTGACCCTAGAACCATTTGGTTTATCGATCTCCCATATTGTATTCACATTTCTCTTGTGACTTGTGAACTTGTGATTATTTTTTCCCTACACCTTCCAAAAGCTAGATAGCTCTACTATTGAGCTCCACTCTATTTCCTCCTTGTCAAGTAAAGTCCCCCTTCCCTCAAGTTCCTTGAGATTATTGAATTCTTCCTCGTAAACTACCCTCGCCTTATTATTCTCAAAAATACTTTTAATTCCTTCTTCTACTTCTTTAAGCTCTCGCTGTTTTTTTTGGCATAAATTTTTGTCCACTCTACAATAGCTCCCTTAACCCTTTTCAAATTATCAACAAATTTCTTCATGGCAGAATCATCTAAATTGCTATCAAAATGATTCCAATTTCTAAAGACTATTCCTTTGAACTCCTCTTCAGCGGACCATGAGTGATTGAACTTATCAAAGTCCGAGGCTTCCTGTTTTCAGCTTCAATTTGTAGCAAAATATGAAAATGATCCAAAGCTCCTCCCTAACCCACCCATGACTTAAATATTTCTCCATATGTTATCAAAGGCTCAACTACAATAAATCTATCCAAACACTTAGAAATTCCACCTTGACCTTTTCTTCCATTTCTCTAGGTTGGGGTTATTTTCACAGGATTGACATCAATCTTCCTTTGGACTTCAAATAAGTGCCAAAAAAAGAAAGCAAGGGAATCCTTTCTTGCCGCCTCACCCTAGATTTATCTTTGGTTAATAATGAAGTTTAGGTCCCCTTCAACAATGATATTGTCCACAACAAAAATCTTAGAATCCCCAAAAACAATGATCTTCAACATATTTATCATGCAATCTCTAATGCAAAATCTAAGGTATGAGAGCTTAAAGACAAACAAGCTCATAGTATCAAGGATGCACCCCTTGGACTATAAAAACACTAGACCTAAAGTGAGAGAGGCATTGCTAAGGTGACAATGGGTGTTGCCTATAGGATAATGATTCAAAGAGATTCCTTCAAGTATCTCAGGGTATTGATTTGTGTGGTAATAAGATGATGACCCCAAGAAGAACAATAAGAGAAAAGGGCAACACAAAAAATATCAGAATCCACCAAATAATCATAAAATCTCTAATCAGAGGTTAAACAAGTTGAAGAACGAGGATTGAAGAGCCTAATGAAGTTGAATCTCCTATACACATTGAAGGACATGAAGATATTTACATCTTGGATGAGGGACTTAGCCCTCACATTGTAGATATAAGTGTAAATGATTTGTAAATAACAAGGTTCTAGAAATTGGTATCCAATATGGCACATATAAGGCACCAAAACCATGACAATAGGCACCAACACTAGAGGAATGAATAAATATCACTATTGTAGAAAGAAATGCATTATTACAACAAATTTGGGACGTTTGCATTAACCATCAAGTAGATGAAGTGTTTTTTGTTTTTTTAAACAATTTAGTAATCCCATATATTAATAATACACATTATATTTTCAATTAATCTTTATTGTGTTTGGATTCTAGTGGAGACCTGACCCCAATTATAAAAAAATAGCCATTGGAGTTGTTCAAAGACATATCTATTCCACTCTCAGGGTTAATCTTAGTACATAAAAAATAAAAAAGACAACCTATCAACTATATCACTACTACTTAGGGTATCTTCCCTCCCTCTTGTCACAACAAGAAAAAAAAAATAGAGTTATTACACCTACAACAACAAATGCTAATCCTTGACTTCAAAAGTGGAATCCACTTTTATATAAAATGGTGGAGTGGCTCCCTCCTCGAAAGCTTTGGTTGTCCCTACCTTTGCTTTGGTAGTCTTCCTTGATTCCTCTCGGCCCTCGGTCCCAGTCTTTGAGCCACATATGCCATTTATCAATTTCTCATTCGTACAGTCAGGCATCTATCAATTTCTCATGCTCATGCTTTTGAAATACTACGTGTATGATTTCTTAGAATGAGTAACGTCTTTGTTTTTTAATCTATGTGAACACATTCTAAACATTAGTTAAGATATGTTGCTCATAATGAGTATTTTGGTACATACACATGGTCAACATATTAAGATCGCTCACAAAATATTGAAATGCTTCAAATTAGGTGGCATTTGATTGTCTATAAACAAGTGAACTTTGAAATCAAAGTGCTTACTCTATCTAAGCATTTCAATCTCGATGACAAAATGGGCATGGATAGTTTAAAACATTGATCTATAACAAATATTATGCAAGAATATTCCAAAATTCAAGTAAAATACATACTTGTGGAAAAATGAATGTGAAAGGCAATACAATACAAAAAAAAAATGTTAAGTGTTAACATCATCAAGCTCGAGATCATTACACATCTTATGTCTTGTCATCTAATGGTCACAAGTGGCAATGTAATGCCAAAATGACACTTGAATGTTAAGATTGTCAAGTTAGATATCGTCGTGTATTTGATATCTAGTGGTTTATTTCATAGTTGCTAGAGGTATGTGATTGGAATGTGGATACTAAAAACCACTGCTTTAAAAGGTGTCTTTCACTTTGACAAATCAAGTTCGTAAATAACAAGATCCATGTTCAAATCCTTTGGGTCCACTTCCAAGTCTAAATCCTTAGTTGAATTACTAACTAATCTCGAGAGATCATAATTACAAGGGTTTGCAACTCCTCTAATATTACATGATGAAGGGTGTACTATTGTACAAGTTACACCATCTATCATTAATGTTACTCATCCTCAAAGCAAATTTTGTAAAGTGCATGTAATTAAGGGTGAACACGTACAAGTTACGACATCTATCATTAATGTTACTTATCCTCGAAACAAGTTTTGTAAAGTGCATGTAATTAAGGGTGAACACTACTATATCTAGACATGTTTTGGTTATGGCTTCCATCACCCCCATCGATACCTTCCCTACCTTGTTTGGTGTCTTCTTAATTAGGTGTGTGCCAAGAGGTGTCATTTGCCAAGAACAATAGTTTTTACAAGATCCCTAATTTTTCTCATCCTTTAATAATAATTTTTTGGCTTTTATTTGCTTGAATAATGCCGAGTATACTCATATGCAATGTTTAGTTGCTCATACATCTTCATCAAGAAAAGATGATCAATGTTTGTTGTGTAAGTTATATAGAAAATAATTTTTACAAAGTTAATTATGAAAGATGCAAATTAAATATTATTTATAATGATTTTAAACTTATTTGAAATTTACATGACATGATAAGACATATGTATACAAAAGTTTTATTTCATGCACAACACAAAATATAACATTGCCATTATATAATAAAATCCAATAATACAATTATATCAATGTTATAGAGACACATTTAAGTGTTGCACCACCATTGCAAACTAATAATAATAATAATCATCATCATCATCATCATCTATTTTTAAGGTCATGACCAAGCTAGACACCAAATTGATGTATGAGACCCCTTTGTTTGTGAGACACGAGGTCTCCTCCTTGCAACGATTTGACTGCTAAAGTCTACGAAGATATACATACCCTACCTCTCTCTGGATTTGAACATTTTCCAACAGAAAATTACTCTTATATTGATATAAAATTTTGAGTCTAAGAATACAAAACATACCAATATATTAACATACATACCCTACTTTATTGCTCTCTGAATTTGAATTTGTAACTACCAATATATTAACATACATAAAATTCTCATTACTAAAAACTTAAATATGCTTCAACACCATTTCAAAACAAGACTCTACTCAAACTCACTACTAAAAACTTAAATATGCTTCAACACCATTTCAAAATAAGACTCTACTCAAACTCACTAATAAAAACTTGGATACACAAAATGAATCCTTGTCCATCATAAAACGATGAAACATTGTAACTATTTTCAAATTTAATTGACACCATGGCCAACCATCCTTGTTGCACCTGAAAAATTGGCGCTTTGTATCAACCACTTTCAACAACCATCCATTGGAATTGTTTTCAAAAGATGTTTAATAAATTGACGTGGGTAATGAAATTTAACAATATGCTTGCAACGATTCTTCGCAAAACCTCGCAATTTAGAAAATCTCTCAATTCAACGCTACCAAGGTCACGTTCAAGCTCTGAACGCATGGAGTATATAAGCTGTGAAACTGGTCAAGGATGCTGAGGACCGGATTTTTTCATCTTCTACTTCGGGGAGGCGAATGCAGTGAACCCAAATCAAAGCATAACGTGGAAGATGAAGCTGGTAAGTCTGGTAATCCAAAATTTCAGTTGCAAATCTCAATACTGTTATATCCAATTAAGTTTTCCTCGCTTGCATGCTGCAGACTTGTCTGAATACGGGAAAAGGTTATCATTTTCCCGCCTGCCATTTACTTCAAATGTGCGGGGTTCGAATTCTGCTGGAATGCCCGCTAGACTTGTCATCCTTAGAGCTTTTTTTGCCCGTCGGTTGGTCTGCTCGTGGGAAGCTGCCCTCTGTTCCATTTTCCCCACAAAATTGCGCCTTTCGCAATCCATCTCAACCACGAAAGCAGCGCAAGACAGAGGGAGAGGAAAATTTAAGGGATTCAGGCTCCCCGTTTAAATACTGCGAAGGTTCGGTGTTAATAGATGCAGAGCCCTGGTACAAAACTGCAGACCTGCACATTTGGGATCTTTCGTTAATAGATGTGGTCTTGGTTTCGAGTCCCGCTGGCATGCTTGGCTTGCCTTTTCTTACTCGCAACAAGTGCTTCTCCGCAAAGGTATGCTTTACCAGACTCCCGGCTCTTGCATTGTTCTACACTTGTTATGGTCACTAGGGTTCCTTGTTCTGTAGTTTGGCAAAATTGTAACTTTTAGTGAAATTTGAGAATTTTAATGCGTTCATGTTTGGGCCTTTCCCATCACCCGATACATCTTCCTCGCTGATATGATGCTTACCTTGTTGTCGGTCGCTGCAAATTATGTTTTCTGATAATTGTGTAGGAAAGTGCATGGTTTAGTCAGTCCCTAAATCTCATTTGCAAACAATTGTCATTTTTATTTTTCGGGTGTGTGTGTGTGGTGGGGGTTTGGGGAGGGCAGTCTGTCACGATGTCCACAGTCTATGCTATTGCTCCCAACTTTAAGCAAATGCCAAAAAGCAATTAGGAAAGCCCTGTTTGGAGTTGGAAGGTTTGGCACAGGATTTAGGAGTAATTAAAGGCTGTAGGGTAGCCATGGTGTAAGAGAACTTAGAGATATCACATAAAATCTTTGAACTTAGAGATATCACATAAAATCTTTTATTCCACATACATGACAAACTCGCAAAAATGGAAATGAAAGCTTTAAATAGGCCTCTAATTGTTTTGTTACTAGTGGTCTCCGAGAAATGGACTCCTTTGCCAAGTGCAACACCCATAGTGCTCGTGGAGACTCCTAGGTCTAAATAGGCTTCTATGCTGTGTTATTAAAACCGAACCAGTCCAGTAAAACGATTCGTTGAACCGATTACCTTTAATTGTTTCAGTGTGTTTGAGAGTGGTTCCAACCTCACTGGATTTCATATGGAGAAAGTGGAATTTTAGGTCCCATTCAAAATTCAGCAGACTTAACAGTTTCAGGATTTGAAGGCTGGCAAGATTGCAACGTTTCCACTGGATTCTATCATGTATGAGGGTATGGAACTGACATTTAATCAAGAGCACCAAGCCCTCTATGTACCTCGATGTTGGTGACATTGATTGTTGAACTTTTCTGTTATGATCCTAGTAAAAATGTACCCTTCACTCAAGTAAAATCACTTATTAGGCATGTTAAGCTTTTTCTATCTTATTTTAAAGCCTTAGAGGGTGACACTGATGATGAGGATCCTAATATAAGTAACGATCTTGATGATATGTAGTTATTTGTTGTAGCATGATTTTTTTTGGACTCTAGAGGCCATTTAAAGCCTTATTGTTGTTAAAATTTCACTTAAGTAGTTAAGTGTATTCTATATTCTTTAACTTTTAACAATTAGAACAATAACTGCATGCATCAAGATCACTGAAAGAAAAACATCCACAGTATACACAAGATCTATCCTGGGAAACCCTCTTGGGGGAGAAAACCCAGCAAAGCTTCTTCAATATAGATTTGTCAACAAGTACAATGTCTCTCTCCAAGAGAGATCTCACAAAACATAAGATAACTAGAATATAGACCAGAAATCTTAACCAAAATAGGGTAGCGCACCACTAGACCACGATAGGCCTCCAAGAGATAACCAAAACCCTTCACCAAAATACCCTTACTCTGTAGCTGCGTCTCCTCCTCAGACTTGCACACTTTTTCCTTGAGAGAGAGAACTTGTGTTGTGTGTGTACTCCAAGTGAGGTTCCTAGCCTCTTATAAATACAAGTTGAGCCACCCTGAAATTAGGTTAGGGCCGACTTGTGCAAAAATCACTTTCTAATTTGCATTTTACTTTACAAAGGCACAATAGGGCTGACTTTACAAATACAACATAATATTATTCTTTTAGGGTTTTGACTTGGTCTAATACAATTAAATACAATAAGAATATCTTCCGAAGCTACTCAAACTTCAACAATTGTTGATGTATTTTGGTTCAGAGATGGATTGCACTTGGTGCTATTTTGGTTGTATGCACTCTTACATTCTATATAAATGAGAAGCTTTGCATATTTGTGTATAAATGGTATGGATTCATATGGATGCACATGAATATATATGTTTTTTTTCAAAATTTGAATATTTTATGTAGTTTTTGGTTGACCATTTTTTTTTCGGTTTTTTTTCTAGCTTTTTCCGGTCCGGTCCGGTTTCACATTTTTGGGGTCAACTGGTTTGGTCCGGTTTCCGGTTTTGATAACATTGTTTCTATGTTGCTCCCAATTTCAGGCATAGGGGATGAGTTTGAAGGACAACTTGAAGGTACCCCCCAATATCCCTGGGATAGGGGGACAGGGTCAACCAAAACTATATTAAAATGTTAAAAAATTATTAGGACAAGTAACTATCCAAGAGCCTAACGCAATAATATAAGATAAGATAATTTTATTAATGTCCAACAAATGACCACAAAAGTAGGTCAATGGGACTAAAAGGTACATCGAGTGTGTTGATAGTATGGGAGTGCAAAAGCAACTTTTATATGAGTGCCGAAACAAAAAGGAAGCGAAAATAAGGAAGTGTAACTAAATGTATAGCTAAGCTATTCACAATACACAGGAAATGAAGGAAATCCAAGTGAAAATAACTTATAAATGTAAACAATGATCATATTTGGACAATTTTGGTGAAACATATTGATTGTACCAATAATATTCATGATTCCATAATATGATGAAAGACAAATGCTGATCTATTCATTGATAATATTAATGAGTTAGTGGTAATACCTAGTCCAAAATGGAAAAATGCCTTAAGGCTGATACGGTGATATGTGCATACCAATTTATGTAATGGAATCAATTATCTTAATTTCCATGGTTGTGTTTCTTTTCTGTTTTTTGTTGTTTTAATGGATGCTTCTGGTCTACATGAGCATAAGGACATAGACTTGTGAAAGCAAGCCTTCTGCTATCCTTTTGCAATTGGGGGATTTCTATTCTGTCAAACTCGCCTAGGACTTGCACCTTGCCGCAGCCGTTGTTACAGGTACTGGTGTACAATGAGCATGGACACATTCGAATTTATCCTAGTTGAGACTTCAACCCCAGCGAGGGCTTGGACAACACCCCGCTTTCACCAACTCAACAAGTCATCGTTGACAATTGTTATGTGTTTTAAGATAACTGAATTATAATTTATGTTGTTATATTTTTTTTAATGGTTGGAACTTGGAATCATAATTATTGAGCACTACAAAAATAGAACAGTAGGCAATACATTACAAAAAAGATACCAAGTGTCAAGATCATCAAGTTGGAGATCATCATACATCTCATGTCTAGTCATCTCATGGTTGAAGTATCAATACAATACCAAAAATACACTTTAATGTCAAGATCATCAAGTAGGACATTGCCATGCATTTGATATCTAGTGGTCTTATTCTCATAGTTGCTAGAGGCATGTGGTTGCAATGAAGAAAACCTCTTTAAAAGGTGTCTCCCACTTTGGCAAATTGAGTTCGTAAAGAACAAAGATCCATGTTCAGGTTCTTGGGGTCCACATTCAAGTCTTGATCATCGAGATCTATATCTAAATTGTTTGCAGACCTCAATATTAGTTTGAGATACGAGGCGCGAATTGAAATGGATGATGGCAAGATCTCAATTGATTATGGTCTAAGATCTCATACAAGACCTACACTTGTATGATGCAAGTGTAGGTGCCAAAGAGGACTTGTTGGTGTGTATATTTGCTTCTTGTAGATCTTTGGTGGAGTGATTCCTAGCTAGGCAGAGTTGGTGGCTAGGGTTTGCTATTTATGGTGGATGCCCTAGCTAGGATTTCGAGAGCATGACTTGTATCAGCTTGTATTAAGCTGTTGGTATGTACTTGTATCTTCATATTCATATATATATATATATATATTATGAAGAGTTTTTTGTTGTCCAAACTTTGTGTACTTGCAGATCTGATTTTTAGCTTAGCTTCACATTATGATTGATTGGTTTCTAGAGCTGGTTATGCATGTTGATTTTACATAATAGTGAGCAGATTTTGTTTAGTGATTTGACAAACATATAGAAGCTAAGTGGGCAAATTTATTGCTGTAATAGATCTGTTGTGTTAAGTAATTTTCAGTTCTGTTTTATGTTGGGGAGTGTTCCCTAAGGGTTGGAAATATTTTCCCATTGAAGTATAATGTTCGGTGTTTATTTTCTTGGAATGCCTCGTGTGATTGGTTTGACAGAATTGAAATATATACTGCTGTAATTTGTATTTCAGATTGAGCCCTAAGGTTGAATGTTCACATGAAATAGATGCGGGAAACCTCAAGGTTGAGGTGGAATTTCTGGATTTGCATTAAAAGCCATTCCAGGAAATTCCAACATGGTATTAGAGTTGATTTCGCTGAGTTTGCTCTCTTGGTGAAGAGGGACTTGGGTATTTTAGTTATTTCATACCTAGGGGAGGTGCTTGACCAAGGTGTTGGGTGTGAAACCCTGTACGCTTTGGGAGAAGTGCTTGAACCCTAGAGGTTTTTTTCCTTGATTAGTTTTTGATTGTTGCTTTGAGGTGTGGTTCAGATTTGTAGGGATGACTACTCTCAGTTTTAGAGTGTGATAGGGTGGAAGGTGCTTCCAATTTTACACCTTGGAAGTCTAGGTTGCAAATGCTATTGGAAGAAGTTGAGCTTTGGGAGCGTATTGAGAATGTGATCATTGCACCTACCGATTCAAAACAATTGGTTGTGCATTCAGAGGAGAAGGCCTAGGCAAATATAATCATTCTTGACTCGGTGAAGGATCATGTGATCACTCACATTGCATAGAAGACAATCGGGAAGCAAATGTATGATGCCTCGGTTGGGTTATACTAGAGTGCAGGTGCTTCTAGGAAGATGCTCTTGATAATCAAGCATTCAACCATCCACATGAGTAACATAGATATTGTGCTGAGCTATTTGGCCAGGATCACAGAGTTGAGAGATTAGTTGGCTACCAAAGGGACAAAAGTGGAGGATAAGGAGTTGGTGCCCATTGCCTTGAATGGATTCACTCCATTTTAAAAATCCTTTCTTCAAGGTGTTTGTGCTTGTGAGAATTTACCTACTTGTGATAAGCTTTGGGATGATTTTGTGCAGGAAGAGATAACGTTAGAATCTCATTCAACAAAGCAAAAGGAAGTAGAAGACCTAGCCTACTGATCTGAAAATGATAAAGGCTTGTATTCTTGAAATATTTGCAAAGTTTAATTCAAGTGTGCTTATGCAAAAGGATCAATTTGCAAACACAATTTTTATAGAAATTACACATTCAAGATGCAGATAATAAGCAACAAATAACAGTGAATCGTAAACACATACCACAACAAATGATAAAGGAGTTCACCCCTCTCTTGGGCTACATCTCCTAGTCCAGCTTCCAATGGATCTTTTATATTATTTGCTCAAAGTGCTAAAATATGTGCTTTACATTGCTCAAAATGCCAAATAGATGGCTCCAATGGCTTCAGAACGTCCAAAAACCCCTAGCTGGGCTTTTTCGACACCTGATTTGGCCAAAAATTGAAGAAGATAGGCTTCCTGGAAGTTCCCCTTCAAACTTGCTGTCTCTGGATCGCCAAAATGCACCTTTGTGTGTCCAACCTAGCTCCCGCGTGTTTTTTCGTGCTAAAACCTAGCACCGGGCACATAACCGAAAAACCGCGCGCAACTGTAGAACGGTTAGGGAACCTAGCCCCCTAACCGCAAGCCGTTGGACGCATGGGTCATGTGACCGCACCTTCGCACATAAAAGGGCTGAGTTTTAAAACCATTGGTTAAGCGCCAAGTGTCCAGGCGCGCGGGGCTCCGAATCCATTTGAAACACGCGCGCGGGTGGTTGTATGGTGATCCACATGTGAATGGGGGCTGGGGCTAAGCCCCAGCCCAGTTCGCGCCCCAAAACATAATACAACTCAACTTATATATAATCAAAACCATATAATGGTAAGAACTAAATGGTGGGCGCGCCGGTTGGGCAGCCCCTCCCAAAGCTCTACCCCTCTCAGAGGTCGCGGGGTCGAGTCGTGTAGACTCTCACAAAGTTTTAACCATTACCTAGGTGACACGTGGCGGCCCTCACTTGGGCCACGTGTCACCAATCCGTTTGCCACAAATATGCCACGTGTCGAACGCTAATTCGTCCACATGACTGCTAATTCAACACCTGCCACGTGTCGTACAGCCCTGCCAACTCAGCATCTGCCATGTGTCGTATGGCCCTACCACGTCAACAACTGTACGGACTGTACAGTCAGCAAATTTTTTTTTGCCTGTTTGACAATTTGAACAGAACGCGATATCTCACTCATCCGACTCCCGTTTGAACCCGTTCGAGTTGCGTTGGGTTCGTGACGACGAGGCCTACGCACTTGTTCGATTTGAAGCGATTCCGAGCACTTTGAATTTTGAGCAAAATTTGATCTCCTGGATCACACCTTCCCATTGGAAAGCTTTTGGACCTCCAAAAGTTTACTTTCAGTCTATCTGAAGATGAGGGTATAGTTCCCTCACCTTCCCAACCTCAATCCACTTGGCTTTGCTTGGATTTGTGCCTTTAAGACCAATTCGAAGATATTCCACATTTCCTCGTTTTGAAGTTCTCATTCTCCTGTCAAGGATTGTGTCTTCATGCAGTTCTGTAAGATATTCTGGGGAGAAATCATCTATAGAAGGAATCTGAACATGTTCTCCTTGATCATCAATCAAAAGAGGCTCATACAATTTCAAATTCTCAACATTAACAACTGCATACATTTGCATATAAGGAGGCAAATCCAAATGGAAGGCATTGTTACCATTCTTGTCAAGAATCTTGAAAGGACCATATCTAATTGGTTTCAGTTTTTTACCTTCTCCTTTAAGCCTCTCCTTACTAATGTAAAGCCAAACTTCATCTCCAACTTGGAAACTGTGATCAACACGATGCTTGTCATGTCTTTTCTTGTACTTGGCTTGACTCTTTTCCAATTGTTCTTGTACCATTTGATGTATCGACTGAATTTGTTCAATGAACTTTTTTGCCCTATCAATGTCATATTGACCAT
>JASDQU010739871.1:262718-292435 GCA_032191745.1 Picea mariana
CTCTCTTCATGAGCCATACTTGGTGAATGCCTCCTTGAAGCTTGAGGTGATGATATAATCTTTCTTCTTGAAGGATGAGAACTTGGCTCTACAAGTTGACCTTCTCCTCTTGTGAGTTTCAACCTTGTGAGCATCAAAAAACAAAACACTTGCAAATAATCAAGCCTTCAAAAACTTATGTTTTGATACCAACTTGATCTGAAAATGATAAAGGCTTGTATTCTTGAAATATTTGCAAAGTTTAATTCAAGTGTGCTTATGCAAAAGGATCAATTTGCAAACACAATTTTTATAGAAATTACACATTCAAGATGCAGATAATAAGCAACAAATAACAGTGAACAGTAAACACATAACACAACAAATGATAAAGGAGTTCACCCCTCTCTTGGGCTACATCTCCTGGTCTAGCTTCCAATGAATCTTTTATATTATTTGCTCAAAGTGCTAAAATATGTGCTTTACATTGCTCAAAATGCCAAATAGATGGCTCCAATGGCTTCAGAACGTCCAAAAACCCCTAGCTGGGCTTTTTCGGCACCTGATTTGGCTAAAAATTGAAGAAGATAGGCTCCCTGGAAGTTCCCCTTCAAAGTTGCTGTCTCTGGATCGCCAAAATGCACCTCTGTGTGTCCAACCTAGCTCCCGCACGTTTTTCCGTGCTAAAACCTAGCACCGGGCACATAACCAAAAAATCGCGTGCAACTGTAGAACGGTTAGGGAACCTAGCCCCCTAACCGCAAGCCGTTGGACGCGTGGGTCATTTGACCGCACCTCCGCACATAAAAGGGCTGAGTTTTAAAACCATTGGTTAAGCGCCAAGTATCCAGGTGCGTGGGGCTCCGAATCCATTTGAAACACTCGCGCGGGTGGTCGTATGGTGATCCACATGTGAATGGGGGCTGGGGCTAAGCCCCAGCCCGGTCCGCGCCCCAAAACATAATACAACTCAACTTATATATAATCAAAACCATATAATGGTAAGAACTAAATGGTGGGCGGGCCGGTTAGGCGGCCCCTCCGAAAGCTCTACCCCTCTCGGAGGTCACGAGGTCGAGTCCTGTAGACTCTCACAAAGTTTTAACCATTACCCAGGTGACACGTGGCGGCCCTCACTTGGGCCATGTGTCACCAATCTGTTTGCCACAAATATGCCATGTGTCGGACGCTAATTCGTCCACATGACTGCCAATTCAACACTTGCCATGTGTCGTACGACCCTGCCAACTCAGCATCTGCCACGTGTCGTATGGCCCTGCCACGTCAGCAACTGTACAGACTGTACAGTCAACAATTTTTTTTTTGCCTGTTTGACAATTTGAACAGAACGCGATATCTCACTCATTCGACGTCCGTTTGAACCCGTTCGAGTTGCGTTGGGTTCGTGACGATGAGGCCTACGCACCCGTTAGATTTGAAGCGATTCCGAGCACTTTGAATTTTGAGCAAAATTTGATCCCCTGGATCACCTACGATGCGTGGGAGCGTTTGCGATATGAGGGGGAGTGCCCCTCAAGCACGTTTTTGGGTCGGGGTGGTAGCATTTTTAGGGATCGAGGTCTCGGAGGTTTTGGAGTGCTCCTTGTCCTTGAGGGAAGTGATCTGGGAGTGGTGCTCCTTGGATGCTCTTGAAGCACTCCTAGGGTGCTCCTCAACCTTGAAAAGCTTTCCCTGAGTGCCCCAATAGAAATTGAAACATTCTTGGAAGGTTGGTGATTTTTTAGGTTTTTGGCTTTGTTTTTTTCTTGTGGGGGAGAATGCTTTGTTTTTTGCTTGTGGGGGAAATGGACTCATGCCTAGGGTTATTGATGGATTAAAACACTCTTTCACTCCATTTGTTCTCATTCTATCAATATTATCACTCATCTCACTCATATTTGTTGAAGTTTTGAGTGGGATTCTGCTAGTTGTTGAGGAGTAGATTTGTGAGAGCTTGAAAAGGACATTGAAGGCTGCCATGGACATTGAATTGCTATTGGAGCACTGTACAAGTAGCTCTAAGCCCATTCCTTCTTTTCTGTGTTGTAAACTTGTATATTTTCTATATTGAATGTCTCTTTTCCTACTGTTTTCCATTCCTTCTTCTCACTCATTCTATTGTAGGCAACAAGTTATTCTCAAGAAGCATGATGGGTATGTGGTTGGTTCCTTTTTTTCTTATGATGGTGTTTCTAGGAAACTAAAATACCAATGATGAAGAGGAAGAAGTAGATGGTGGCCCATACCATGGAGAGGAGGTAGAAATGGAGGGGGATGATGAAGCTAACATTGATGATGGAAATAACACCCTTGTGGCAATGTTTGATAAGGCGCAAGGGAGGGAAATGGAGCAAAACCACCAAATTTACATGCCCACATTGTAACACAACTTATGGAAGTTCATATACCCATGTGAGGAAGCATCTATGTGGGATTATGCCCGGTGATGAAAAGAAGATTAAGGCGATGAGAGTCAAAACCTCCGATAAAGTGCTAGCAAAAGATAGAAAAAAATGCATCAAGGAAGAGGAGGAAGCACAAAACGAATCCAAAAAATCAAAGGTTGAATCTAAAACTTCATATACAATGTTTGGTGGTCGATCTCCATTCCCCCTTGCTATTGGATCCTTGCCCATGCATTTGGAGTGTAGAACAATATCATATTTCTTTGACCAAGGTTTTAGGGATGACGCGGATGCAAAAGTGTTTAGGGTTCTCTATGTATGTGGCATACTAGTCAATGTTCTTTGCTCACCCTATTGGCATGAAACGGTACAAGCCATCGACAATGCCCCAAAATCCATAATGCTCTGGGACAATTTACAAATGACCGGATTGAATATGGGGTATCCATTGTATTTGAATCTTTGATAGTTGGACAAAGGCTAAAGGAAAACCATTTATAAATGTTCTTGGTGTGTCTACCAGTGGTGTGGTCTTTCTTTCAACCCATGACTACTCAGATTGTTACAAGATCGATATTAATATTGCATAGCCCTTGATTAAAACCATTCAAGAGATTGGGCCTTGTTATCCCACAGTTTGTAGCAAGGATAAAAGGCTAGAGATTGGAGAGGCAAATTGGTGTAACTGGAACCAATCCCACCCAATGTCACCTCAATGGGATGGTTCTTTCTGTTTAGGGTGGTAAGGCCTAGGGGAGACGTCCCCGGTGACTTGGGGTTTTGAGAAGGCAAAGGATTATAAGACAAGGATAAGTTTCCCCCCTCACAGGTCACCACCGAGCAGATAGTCCGGCTAACAGCCAATAATAAAGTATAACCAAAAAAGAGAGATGCACCTGCCTGAGACAAAGCAACAAGAAACTGATATATGCAAGCTTGCTCACTTGGTTAGTACTTCATATAAATCAATGACTATCTGATATACATATAAGCAATTGGATAATAAATATTGACGAAGTCAATGTTCATAAAATAACAATGATATATAATGTCACTTCTTCAATAAATGCTAAGAAAATGTGGCATTCAATGTAACAATCAACACTTCATTCAATTAATGCCTTTAAACCACCATTCAATTGCTTATAAGAGAAACGTTAGCTGCACAAAGAAAATTTTCCCCATATCCTCATAGGCAATGCTTTTATACCCTGGGCTAACAACAACAATAACATCACACATCGGTTTCCAAAATGGGTTGTTTTTGGTGATGCTGAGAGGTAAGTCACTTCAAAAAAGACACTTCTCCATAACTATGCTTACTTTTTCCTTCTCTCTTTTTTTTATCACTAACGTGATGGAAGGTTGTGCTCCAGCTCTAGTTCGTGGAACAAAAAAAGTTGAGGATCGCTCGGTAGGTGAATCCTTGGAGCCCCTCCCACTACCCTCAGTGGTAGATAGCCCTGAACTTCTAACTGCAAGTTTGGCCTTGTTTGCGATTGCTTCTTCTTTCTTTCTATCCTTTGCATGAATTGAATCATGCACAACTCTCATAATCTTCGGGCTAGATCGAGGAAAAATCACAACATCATGCTCGGGGAGTTTAGCCAAATGGTATTTCAACTTGCTAATCCCTCTCGTCATATGTTGCTCACACAATTTGCAATTCAATCGTTGCCATTTTGTCCCATTTTTAGGTTCGCCATACTGTCAAAATGGGTCCAAAGCCTTTGGCATAATTTCAATGGAAATGGGCAGCTTCAAAATTCAAACCCAAGGCACCAAAAACACAAGAAAATGGCATTAAGCCCCACTAGAAAAAAAATAACAGCTGATTGGTTTAAAAAATCAGACCTCTAGATTAGATTATTAGCAATGAAAAATGACAATAAAGGGTTGGATAAAAAATTAATATGAAGGCTCAAGTTTGGTGTCCCATTAAAAAAAACCCTTACATTGTTTTATGGGCATGAAAATCATGACAAAATGACAAAAAAAAGAAGCAAAATGTAGGCAAACAAAGAGGCAAGCAAGCATGCATAAATCTATGAAAAAAATAGCATTAACATGGTGAGATTTGAATACATACCTATGAATGGAAGTTTCAACACCAACTGGCAAATGAAATTGAACCCTTGCTCCACTAAAAAATCCTTGATGGTGATGATGATGGTCGTTTAGCTATCTCCACATTGAGTGATGATGACCAGAAGCCCTCCTCCTTCCTTCTCCAACAACCAAAAAACACAAATGAAGAAAAAAAAATAAAAAATTGCTTTTAACGCCATTGTTTTTGTTGGTCAGTGATTTTTCCTATTGTGGCGCGGAATTTTGGGAAAAATTGCAATTTTTTTAGAAATATCGCGATGGTAAGATATGTTATAAAAATTGCGATTTTTCATAACATTGGCAAAAAATCGCTGATGTTATCGATACTGGTTAATACAGACATGCTTTTTCTTCTAAAATGTCATTCATGTTTATCATTCTTATATTCTTGTATAATGTGCTATTTATACACACACACACACACACAAGTACAAATGAAACAACATGATATAGATAAATTTTAAATCGTAAGATAAAAGTCTGGGCTCATAGCCTCAATGTATGTATTTTTTTAAGGTTGATTAAGTAACATGTGTGATTTTAAAACTCGTTCAGAAGATTTCTTTTTTTTTCCGACGGAAGAAATCGCGGGAAACCCTCCAAGTACTTCCCCATATTTCATAGATGGTAAACAAGATAAACCGCCAGCCTTGATTACAGAGCCTCATCTCGAGGGAATCAAGAGAGTCGAACCCGTGACCTCCCCAACTCATCATTGGGGAAGAGATCTCATGACCATTCAGAATATTACTTGAAACAATAATCACAAAATTGTTTGAAATGATACCTGTGTTTTTGTGTGTCCATTCTTTATGTTGTCTTGCTCTGCAAAATTGTTTTTGTTGATATCATTTGAGTTGATATTTTTTTATATGAAAAAGTATATGGGTTGAAGATTCACTAATGTGGCCATTGTCTTCTGATGGAAAATTCACAAATAGTACGAGTTATCATTGGATATTCTATTATTCTAGTTTCATTCTTATATTAACCTCTATTGACTAATAGAATTGTTAAACTACAATGTGAGCATTAACTATTCTAGTTGAAGTTCCACTCTTATTTTAACAATTAAATTTGAATGAACTTTGAAGTGTGTTACGAGGAATAAATCTCTATGGTTTGGGGTAGGACCACAACAAACAGAATGACACCAAGAAATCAACTCAAATCTCAAATATGCTAGATAAATGGAAATGCCAACAAAAGAACGGCTAGAAGGCTACCTCTTTCGGACGTTCGTAGGAGACCACCGTTGAGCTCACAATCCATTGCTTGATACCTACAACTTGTCCTCAACATCCAAGATACACAAGCATATGGAAAATGTTTGAAATGTTAGCATATAAACTAGCATAATCCATCAACATGTATAGGAAATTTACCCATGGAAAATAATATAAACATTTTCAACATATAATTGGACGAGAAAATAGTATTTCTATTAATATAATCAATAGAAGTACATAGGTGACAACCTTCTGTATCAACAACATCGAAACCGAGAAACTAAGTCCCTCCACCTGGGCCTTCACTACTCAATCCTCTACAAGGCAAGCTCACAAGTTTTAGGAGTACTTGGGTTCCTCTTTCACAAGATAGGGAGAGCTTGGGGGCTGAACATAAGGAGAGTTCAGACTTAAAGGACTAAGGGATGCAGAGTCAAGGATGTAATATGAGGCAAAATTTGAGAGTACTTGCTCTCAACTTTTTCTCTCCCCCCTTCAAGGCTTTGTATATGGCTCAATTCATAGCTTCCAAAGGGAATTGAAGGGTCGAATCAGAGCGTTTCTAACATATGAATGGCCAAGGATCATGGATCTAGTGACTTGGCATGGAAAATCCAAAATATTTTTAATTTTGAGCACAAAACCAGATGTACGCGGGCTGTAATGGAGCAACCTCCGTATACTCAAGTTGTATAACTGTAGCTTGCATGAGCAAAATGGGGAAACAGAGTCTACAGAGGGAAAGGGTAGGCCACCAAAGCATGATGCATAGGGTGTGGCAAATATTGCTATAGCAGATGCCCCCTAATGTGTGAGGTCAGAGGAGCAATCACGATGGCCGAAATACATTACAACTCCCAGAAGTGGAGTAGTGAGGACCTAGCTGGAGGAACTAGTTACCCGTCATAATATTACAATACATATTGACTTTCTACACATGGATGCCAATCTGAAGTACACTGCAGATCCATGTGCGTATATAGAAGATAACTGTTCATGGCCATGAAGAGGCAATACAAAGTAGACATATGCCATAGGTGGTCATAGCCATGAACAAAACACAATGGAGTCCACTCTCAAAATCAATTGATGATATCTAGATACAATGAAGTACAATCTGATCTTCCATGATAACTGAAGTCATATAGGACTGGTGCGATGAAAGACAACAACAGGTATGAGGTGTTGCTACTGTGAGTTTGAGGTCTTCTACACTAACCGCCGATGGTGCAAGTCCACATTGTGTGAATAAAGTAGTTGAAGTTGAACACAATGAGACTTTGTTTGATCACTGATCATTGAGGTATACCGTTAAGAAATGCAAGACAACCCATCGATGATGAAAGTAGGCGTCAAGGCACCGAGTACACTCAACAAGTGTGAATAAAGGTTTTGAGGTCGAACACTTGAAGAATCCATCGAGCATGAGACATCAATGTATTCCCAACTGTTGATGACGAGAGAACCTGCCACTGATGACTGCAAGCCTCTATGTACTCTTATGACTCTAGATCTCGAATCCAGAATAGATGAGATGAAGTCGATGGAATGAGATCCGCTGAAAGGAGGGCATTAAGGTATCCTCCATCATCCAGCGTGAGGTACAAGGAAACACTTGATGATTAGGAAGAACTCGGACGAACAAGATATGCGCGAACCAATGACCATGTGTGTCTCTCGTGTGCACCAGATGCAAGTAGTACACGAAAGAGACCCTCTGAATAACAATCATTAATGAAAACTACCGATAGAGGCGAGGAAACCACCAATAGGGTCTAATGGAATCCAAGACACTGCATGAATCCCAATGTGTGAATAGATTTCTTGCCGTCAAACACAAGGGAAACAACCTAGTCAACGACTAATGAAGAGATGTCATCTGCTGGGTTCAAGGTCACCTACCAATGATGAAAGTAGGCCCAGGGCGCAAGGTAGGACAACAAATTCATGTGATTCTTGGATGCACTTATAAAGGGATGGCCAACATGCAAAGTCGAGAATTTCGAGGAATGGCTGACACATGTTTAGACTTCCTTTGAACAAGAGCATGAGACAGATGGATAACTCAGGCAACATAGACTCAAGACTGGACATTGACAAAAGTTTGTGACGTAGGAGGCATCAACAAACTCTCCATAGGGACTGGAAGAATAATCAGTTGGAGGAGGAAGCTCTCAGTAATGAGTTCAGCTTCCTAAGGCCATACCAAACCCAAACCTTTGATGAATAGACTCAAAATTTGTGCTCTGTTCAAAGGAGACATAACCACTGTAGATAGAAGATCATACATTTTTCCAGCCCTTTTTTTTTGTTTGTCTTTTTCATATTATTAAAGCCTGAAAAAGAGGTAAAAGAATGCTATGATACAAGAGAGGAAATGAGTGTTGCAAATAAGCAAACTAGTTCCATGCAGTGGAACATACCTATGCTTGATGTACGAGAACACATGTAAGATATGGACACTCAGGGGAATGTTTGCTCTTGGGGTAAGGGGTGTCAAGTTGCAAAGAATATACGAAAGGAACTGCTTGGTGAATGCTGAGAAATGTTGGGGCAATGGGCTTATAACGAGGAAGCGGGAGCTGACATTAGGTTCAACAATGCAAGCAGGATAATGAAATGCAATTACAACTCGACATTAGGAAGTAGGCTTTCAATAGTGTTCTTTTTTGTAAATTTAGTCTCTCGAGCCCGAAAAAGTGTAAAACAATACAAGGAGAACTCTTCTAGTCAATGTTGACTAGAGTATTATGTTATGAACATAAATATACATATAAAATAGATATTAATAATATAATAATTAAATAGTAATTAATAAATAATAATTATTAATAATGAAAGGACATGACTATTGGTTAAGGGCACCCCTACATGGGGTGCCCTTAATAATAATATTAATAATTATTATTTATTAATTATCATTTAATTATTATGTTATTAATATCTATTTTATATGTATATTTATGTTTATAACATATTCCTTTTTCGTAGTTAGTCCATTTGATTAGAAAAATGGGTAAACTTATACCGAATAGACGTCCTTTCAAATCCGTTTAATGAGTGTGAAAGAAAACAAGCTCACTCGACAATCTTTTCATTTTTAAGGAGTTTGAAAAGAGCTTAACTAAGACTCCAGGATGTAATGGAGGGAGTCCTGTAGGTAGTAGCTAGAAAAAGACTGAGTAGAATACATGAGACTTGAACACAATGTCATGGTTGGACTAAGTAGGACTCCCAAGCCTATGAAAGTAATTCACCATGGGCGCCAAACTGCGAACAAGGTTCTAACTAGGGCACCCATGAACGGTAGGCTATACCACGTGAATTACAACACTTCTTAACAACAAAGCAGGTTCTGTGTTGCAGCTCAATGGGGTCGATCCTAAGGTCGAAAGAATCAAGAAACGAATAATGCAAAAATGCATGAAGGGGAAAATCTAACCTATATGTCAGTTTCGAGATCATTACCTGTCAGAACGGATCAACATGGAAGAAAAAGTATCGATGCCTTGAGCATGACTTATAGTTGCTGGTGGGTTGTCTTCAACGTGACTTGCAGAGGTTGTTGACAGGTCTCCAACATGACTCATAGAGGTTGGTGACTGGACTCCAACATGACTCACAGAGGTTGGTGACATGATACCAATATGACTAGCAGTGACTGGAATTTTGGTCTAGCATGACTCGCAGAGGCTGGTTGCTGAGCACAAAACCCGTTGTACGCGGGTTGTAATGGAGTAACTCGCGTATACACAAGTTGTATAACTGTAGCCTGCGTATATGTACAAAATTTTGAATTTTTGACTTTTGACTGAGCAAAATTGGGAAACTGAGTTTGCAGAGGGAAAGGGTAGGCCACCAAAGCATGATGCATAGGGTGTGGCAAAAATTGCTATAACAAAGTGTTAACGATTAAACTATAACATGAAGTTTAAACATTTAAATATATTTCAATACACATAGTAACATTTCATCAATCTTTAAAAGTTGAAAATTGTAAATATATTTTAGCATTTAGTTAACTTTGCCTTATCTGTACTATGTCAAATAACCATCAAATTTTGAATTCCATGCAAATTTTCGTACATAGAAGGCCAATACGGCCAAATATTTCTACTATGATTCTCACATCCTCCCTTAAACAGAACTTGGAGGATCTATGAAGATCGGCAACTTGGAAAAATCGCGATTTTTTGTAATGTCGGCGAAAAATCACTGATGTTATCAACACTGGTTAAAACATACATGGTTTTCCTTCTAAAATGTCATTCATGTGTATCATTCTTATATTCTTTTAAGATAATGTCTTATTTAAAAAAACTATATATATATATATTTTTTTTTTTTAAATATATATACAGAAGTACAAATGAAACAACACGATATAGATAAATTTAAAATTGTAAGATAAAAGTCTGGGCTCATCATAGCCTCAATGTATGTATTTTTTTAAGGTTGATAAAGTAATGCGTGTGATTTTAACAGTCATTCAGAAGATTACTTGAAACAATAGTCATAGAATTGTTTGAAATGATTCCTGTGTTTTTGTGTGTCCATTCTTTACTTTGTCTTGCTCTGCAAAATCATTTTTGCCGATACCATTTGAGTTGATGTTTATTTATATGAAAAAGTATATGGGCTGAAGATTCACTAATGTGGCCATTGTCTTCTGATGGAAAAGTGACAAATAGTATGAGTTATCATTGGATATTCTATTATTCTAGTTTCGTTCTTATATTATCATCTAATGAATAATAGAATTATTAAACTACAGTGTGAGCATTAGCTATTCTAGTTGAAGTTCCACTCTTATCTTAACAATTAAATTTGAATTAACTTTGTTGAAGTGTTAACTGTTAAACTATAACATGAAGTTTAAACATTTAAATATATTTCAAAACACATAGTAACATTTCATCAATCTTTAAAAGTTGAAAATTATAAATATATTTTAGCATTTAGTTAACTTTGCCTTATCTGCCTTGACCGCCAAATTTTGGATTCTGTGCAAATTTTTGTACACAGAAGGCCAATACGGCTGAATCTTTCTACTATGATTCTCACATCCTCCCTTAAACACAACTTGGAGGATCTATGAAGATGGCATTATTTTAGCAATTATAACAATAACTATATGCTCGTTTCTTTTTGAAAATCTAGTTCCTGTCTTCTTCATCTAAAGCTATATCTGCAAGTATTTGTCAAAGATATTTTCTGAGTCAGCTTTTTTGAATCGTTTGTCTTTTACTGGTTTCTTATTTTGTCCAGATATATGCAACAGAGGCTACAGCTAAAGTGGGTCAGCTGATGATGGAGGAGCTTCTTGCCATGCATTCAGAGTTTGTAAAGTTATATGGTCCTCCAAGTTGTATGTTACCTTTTTGGTTAGATTGTAGAGAACTTGAAGCGGCACCAGTAATGTTAAGAGAGAGAATACTTGGGAAAGATGGCACTGATATTGGAAACTGGCACCGTTTGTACAGGTATTTCTAAATTTAGTTTGTTTCCAAAGAAAACTCTTTGTGCATGTTCCATGTTTTGGATGCTTTTGCCCATGCTCTTATACATTTGATTTAGGGGCCAGCTATATGGACTACCATTAAAATGAAATATGGACAATTAAAACATACATGCAAAGTCACATGCTTTTAAATGGCATGAGCAGTGGAGTTTTACAGGGTTTCTGAAATATCATAATATGAGCTAAAAACAGGTTTAAATATCATAATATGAGCTAAAAACAGGTTTAAATATCAACTTTTGTATCCATGAAAGAAATATTATTGATGCCAAAGGCTGACTAGAAGTGGTCAATGGGTTTGGATATTTGAACAGTAACAATCTAAGACAGGAGTTCTAAAGGCATCTTTAATATAAAAAATGAAGAAATAACAAAACGAAAGTGTGTGACAAAACTTGTCAAAAAATGCAATAATAGAATATATATCCATCAATAAATACGTATGTGGTATGCAACTATGTGTAGTTGAAGAGACCTGCCCATTGTATTCCCAACTCTATATTCCAGGACTTGCATAAGGATGCTAGGAATAAGTGGGGTGAAGACTCTGGGTTTACATCATGAGAAAAGACATCTCTCCTTTCATTTACTGTTGATGCTCCTCATGGTAATCAACGTTGTTGGGGATAGTCTAGGAGGCACCAGGGCATGCAATTGACAATCCACAAGGTGTTGTGCTAGTGTAATTGTGCAGGAGTCCTTCTATTTATGGGTTATATATGATATCTGTTGTGGTCCAACTAACTGCAATGGGACATAAGGCCATCTTCATAGGCACCCCCCTAAATAAATAGGCAATTATCTTGGAAAGAAATAAATTTACTTTGATAATGATTGATTGGTGAATGATACAAGGAATAGGACCGAATATTTACTGTAGTCGTGTTCTATTATGAAACGTACTAGTAGTCATGATCTTATGCTAATAGATTACATAAAATATTGTTTAATTGTTTTCTTTTCCAGAGAAAACAATTGTAATTTCTATTCTGAGCTGAATGGATAGTTACATTCTTAAGGTGCTCATGGCACTTGTCAAAAGTGATAATATCAGAGGTACCTTCTGATTCAAGATTATCTGAAAAAAGACAAAAAATAGTCTTTCTGTAAGTATTCTGCCTGATAAAACAAGCTCCCACATATACAGTGTCCTGGACTTTATACCTCTGTTACCAACATCGTGATAATATCGCCGACATCGCGATATTATCGCCGTTTTGAGGGTTGGTGATATTATCGCCTGAAAATATCGCAATATTTTCCTTTGGCAATAATATCGCAATATTTTCGAAAATAGCGCGATAATATCGCGAGTTGATGGAAAATGTCGCAGACAGTCATGAATTAAAAGCTGATTTTTGGGTTTTAAAGTGTCATTTTGCAAACAAAGTGTGGGGTTTGGAGAGAAAAGGAGCAAGAGGTGAGCAAGAGCCAAAAACTTGTTTTTTTTGTTATTTTGCAAACATAAAGAGGCTAGTAATCTACTAAGTAAAAGTGACGTTCTTCTTTATCTTTCATTTTCATCCTTCTACTTAAATTTTTAACATTACCATTAATTGTTTCAGGATGTTTGAGAGTGGTTCCAACCTCATTGGACTTCATATGGAGAAAGTAGAATTTTAGGTTCCATTCAAAATTCAGCAGGCTTAATGGTTTTCAGGATTTCAAGATTGACAATATTGCAACCTTTCCACTAGATTCTATCATGTATGAGGGTATGGAACTGGCATTTAGTCAAGAGCACCAAGCCCTCTATGTACCTCGATGTTGGTGGCATTGATTGTTGAACTCTTATGTCATGAACCTAGTAAAAAATGTACCCTTCACTCAAGTAAAATCACTTATTAGGCATGTTAAGCTTTTTCTATCTTATTTTAATGTTTAGAGGGTGACATTGATTATGAGGATCCTAATATAGCCTATAGGCAATGATTTTGATGATATGTAATTATTTGTTGTAGCATGATTCTTTTTGGACTCTAGAGGCCATTTACAACCTCTTTGTTGATGTATTTTGGTTCAGAGATGCATTGCACTCGGTGCTATTTTGGTTATATACACCCTTGCTATTTACATGAGAAAGTTTGCATATTTGTGTATAATGGTTTGGATTCATATGGATGCACATGAATATATTTTCATGAACTCCAACAAAGCGAGTTGTACTTGGCAGTAGCACCAATAGAGGACACTAGAGTCTAGCTTTGCTTCGTCTACAGGATATCAGAGTCCAATGCCAGCCCAGGGCCTTCTTCCTCTAAAGGAAAATTCATTTCTAGAGCCATCACCTTTGGGTGTAAAAGGGGCAGAGGGAATTGTTAGTTTATTTATCTGATTTCATTGTAGATGACTCATGATGATGAGATACATTTATTATATTTTTGGTGATATTTTAAGGCTTTAGAGTCGGGACATGATTCAGTGTTGATCCGTGATGTATTCAAGTATACTAGACATCTTATATATCAGTTCTCTTTTCATATTTACGTGGAAATGCATTTATTTGATGTTGTTAATGCTTTAGATATTTAAAAAATTGAAAAAAATTGAATATTTTTGTATTTTTTATTCTTACGACATTTTCCGATATTTTCCCCGATGTTGCTGATATTTTTGTTTTTGGAACCTTGGCGATATTTTGTTGCTGCCGATGTTGGTAACACTGCTTTATACAATGATATCAAAAAGTATTACATATAAAGTTCTCCAAATAAAAACCTAAGGAATAACAAAAACCCTAATCTACAACAACTTCATAAAAAGACTTCAAGAGAAAGCATGAGAAGAAATAGAGAGGACACCATCCATTGATTCCTCTAGTTGTCTAATGTTGAAAACTCTATTTCCAACACCTAGATAAGTTATTTCATAGTGATTTCCTTGCTGAAAATTAAATTACAGCTTACTAAATAAAATATAATGGTTAGAAATAATAAAAACAAACGAAAGCAAACTGGAAAACAAATCTCACACAACACACATAAAATTCTGTCCTTCAAATCAGCTTTTTATTGATAATGAATCCAAGCTTACAAAGGCTCCCTTACTGGGAAAATGGTCCACTGATAATAGAAACATAAAAGTACAACAAAACCTGACAGCCTGATATGCTACCCAGCACTTTTGCTGCCGCAGTACGACCCTGCAACTGTGACCTGTACGAACTGTATGTGCCCGTCGCGATCTGTACAACGCGCATGTACGTGCCCTTTTGCATTGCGACTTGCGTATGTACGTGCCTTGCTGTACTTGCAACCCATGTATGTACGTGCCCTTCTGCACCTGCGGTCCGCATACGTACCCGCCCTGTTGTACCTATGGCTTGTGTGTGTACGCGCCCTTTTTCACTTGCAGCGTGCATACAATGCTCTCTGTGGCTCTTGTATGGCTCGATTCACGACTGTACCTGTTGCTGGTGCTGCACACTTGCTTCCTTCTCCTTTGGATTGAACCGATCTCTAGGTGAAAGTCCTTCTCCATCTATGCTGAGATCTCATTGAATCACAATCTTTCGTGATTCAACCCTTGAGCAAAATTCCTTTGCTCTCTCTAGATGTCCAATGGATGTGTCCTCTCCTCTCACCTTGGCTTTCTTTATAGTCTTGAGTTATGCCCTAACCCTAATCTCCAAAGTGATTAATGGTCGAGATTTGATCTCACCTCACTTGAGATCAATGGCTAAGATTCATTTAATTCATTAATGCTAATAACTTCAGCATTTCATTAAATTAAACTTACTTTATTATAAAAGGACATTCACTTTAATAATTCCTTTAATTAAAGTGAATTTCCAAAGTTTTGAAATGTATTAATGACGACTTCCACATTTTAGACACAAACAAATGTGGAAGTACTTGTCCGTTGCTACAAACATCAACACTCCCTCTTAGCGAGGAAGGTACTTCTCGAAGAGCCACTTGGAACTGTTTTTCCCTCCTGTCTTGCCACAATGTCACACACATCATCTTGCAACAAGGCATCTTGCTGTACTTGCTGGTCTACTGCCTCTTCAATGACGTTACTCATTAATGCCATGAAGTTCGGAAACTTCTTTGAAGGCCTACTCTCCCTGAATGTGTTCTTAGGAGCCTCAACTTGTTCTTGAGCATCCCTCATTGTCGGTTCAAACCAATTGGGTCTCCTTACAGAGCTTGAAGGGGCTTACTCCTCCTCCCCAACTAAAGGTTGACTCTCTGAACTGGAAGTCTCTAAACTCTATTCTCTCTTCGGAGCCTCCTGCTGCTCGTCCTTTGCCACTGACATTTGTTCATTCACATTTGAATGGATAAGATCCAAAATCCCCTTGGACCTACGAACAAGCTTGCCCTATAACCTGTATAACTTGCCCTCTCTACTTCCATGCTCACCGTTGTGTCAGGGTTAGCTCCCTCTGAATGTATGAGTACTTGCCCTTTTTTGAACATGACGACAAAACCCCTGTCTTCCATAACTGAGACAAAGCAAATTTTTCTTTCGTTTTGGTACATAAAGCACATCCTGGGCTTCCAACGAAATTCCTCACTAAAGCTGAAACAAGATAGTTCCCTCACCCTTCATTGCATACTTGGCGTCGTCACCAAGCTGCACATGGATCCCCGAGTCCTTTTCTGTCAGACTGCTGAATAGCTCTCGTGCTTTTGTCATATGATGAGATGCACCACTGTCCAAGTACCAAGCATTCCTTGTGTTGGTGTTGGTAGAGAGGCAGGAGACTAGTGAGAAGTCCTTCTCAAACTTTGTTGCAAACTCATCCAACCATGTCTCTCCTGATGTTGCTGTCTACATCTTCCCTTGCTCCTTCTTCTTCGGACACTGTGATGCCTAATGACCGGTCTTGTGGCATGTGAAGCACTTGATTTTACTCAAGTCCTTCCCTAGCTGTGAGGTTTCCCGCTCATTGCTACCCTTGGAACCTTTTCCTTTGCTCTTCTTGGCCTGACTGACTGGAGCCAGGTTCTTCTCTCCATCTTCTTGCTTGTCGGCTTTAGACTCCTCCTGAGTCTTTCCCTGGATGCAATCATCCCAAAGCCTCTCCCAATTGGAAAGTTTCTCTAGAGCGTAGATTCCCTTCACAAATGGTTCCCATGATTTGGGAAAACCATTCAGTTCCACACTTATGAGTTCCACGTCATGCACTTTCTCCCCAATGGTTGCAAGCTGATCATGTGTCTGAGTGATCATCATGAAGTAACTGGTAACATTGTCAGATCTTGACATCTGGCTAGACTTAACAAATTGGTTTCCGCCCCTGGAAGGTAATAAAATTTCTAATCGCCTTAGCTTTCCTGGACCAAACAAAATAGTTTTTATAGTAAGAGAAGTTGGGTTGGAGTCTCTGCGTCTGTCCCAACAACCATAATAGGCCTATAGCCCAAAATCCTTAAGTGTAATGGAGAGGGCTGTGGTCAATGATGTTAAACAGTTCAGGCCTTACATTCCCTGAGCTTGTTTCTCAAGACCTTCTTCCTGTTCAAGTTGTCACTCTGGAACAAATCCACTAGAGTCTTGAACATCTCTCTGGCCGACTGCTTCTCTGCCACTTGAGGGATCAAATGATCCTTCACTGCATCAAATATTACTCTCTGGGCTTTGATGTCCTTCTCGAGAGTGGCCTTCTCTGCAACATCCGTCGGTGTAGGAACAACCTTCTTTGTAATCTCCCAAAGGTCATGTTCCTTCAAAAGCAAGGTTACCCTCACCTTCCAAGACATAAAGTTAGATGCTCCATCCAACCGGTCTTCAAACCTGAGACTGGCTATTGCCATTACTAGATTCGAACAAAAACAACTGCTGTGTGCTTATTCCTTTAAGCACCCACAATAACTTCACTGCTGGTTTATAGATCTATTGAGATCTCCTTGAAGATTTGACAGGTCTGCTGCAAACTACTGTGGATCTGTGTTTGGTCCTTTAAACACCCACTGTTGTAAATCAAACCCAATAGATTTGTTGTTGTAAACTGCTGTGAAACTTGAAATTTGTCTCCTTAGAGTGCAAGCTTTGATACCATGTTGAAAACTCTATCCCCAACACCTTGATAAGTTATTTCCTAGTGATTTCCTTGCTGAAAATTAAATCTTAGCTTATTGAATAAAATATATCGGCTAGAAATAATAAAAACAATGGAAGCAAACTGGAAAACAAATCTCACATAGCACACGGAAAATTTTTCCCTTCAAATCAGCTTTTCATTGATATTGAATCCAAACTTACAAGGGATCCCTTACTGGGAAAATCTCCCACTGAGAATAAAAACAGAAAAGTACAACAAAACCTGACAGCTTGATTTGCTGGCTAGCACTTATGCCGCCGCAGTACGACATTGCAACTACGACATGTACATGCCCTTCTGCACCTATGGTTCGCGTATGTACACTCCCTTCTGCACCTGCGGCCCATGTACGACGCTCTCTGCAGCTCTTGTATGGATCGATCCGCCACTGTACCTGCTGCTGCTGCGACACACTTGCTTCCTTCTCCTCTGGACTGAATTGATCTCTAGGTGAAAGTCCTTCTCCACCTATGCTGAGATCTCCTTGAATCACAGTCCTTCGTGATTCAACCCTTGAGCAAAGGTCTTTTTTTGCTCTCTCTAGATGTCCAATGAATGTGTCCTCTCCTCTTACCTTGGCTGTTTTTATAATCTTGAGTTATGCCCTAATCCTAATCTCCAAAGTGATCAACGGTTGAGATTAGATCTCACTTCACTTGTGATCAATGGTTAAGATTCATTTAATTCACTCACGCTAATAACTTTAGCATTTCATTAAATTAAAATCACTTTATTATAAAATGACATTCACTTCAATAGTTTCTTTAATTAAAGTGAATTTCCAAAGTTCTGAAAGGTATTAATGACGACTTCCACATGTTAGACCCAAACTAATGTGGAAGTACCTGTCTGTTGCTACAAACATCAACATATAACTCCTTCAGCCGCTTGTTGAGCCTCCTTTGAGAGTTCATCTACAACCATGTTCAATTCATGATATATTTATGTGTGAATGAAATACTATCAAAAAGATTTGCAACTTCCTTCAGATGATCTGTTAGAGGTCTGAGAGTCATGTTTTGGAGCTGGCTAACTACTCGCATCCTATTTATTACAAGTAACGAGTCTCCAAAAGCCTGCATTCTTTCAATCCTGTTCTCATTTGCCAATTTTAAGAGACATCTTAAGGCTAAGAGTTCGGCTGAATTGTTAGTTCCTGAACCCAGACCAGCTTTGAATTTAAAATAATGCACATCTGAAAAGAATAATGTTCCTCCAGCACTACAGAAATTATTTGGGCCTTGCTTGGTCACATCAATGAATTCTGATTTTTATGATTTTCCAAATCAAGAGTTCCCCAATTTGTCTTGGTACTCTATCCTTTAGCACTACCTTACAGCCTTGAAATATCCCATACACCTGTGAGTACACTTGAAATGCTGGTTTCTGGATGTTACTAAATAAGCTATCATTTCGTGAGATCCAGATGCCCCAAATTACTAGGCACATCAATGCTTTGAAAGCTTTTAACTCCTTTCTGAACCACTTTTCCAAACATTGCTTAATCTTTACATCCTTCCATATTTGGTGGCAAATATATTGCACCTTTGGGCACTTTATGCTCCCCCTTTGAGATACTTTGTCCTTGAAGCATCATTGTTGCTTTTAGGACATCCTTGCTCAAGCAAAATATGAATTAGTCTCTAAACTGTAGAAAACCTCTTGGATGGTTGTGATAACATCTGCAATTTGCAGCCTTGCTAGAAAAACAGGACTTCGTTTTCTAACAGAATACTCGGTTCTGTTTTGAGGAGGTTATCGAGCTTTAAGGAAAGCCAGGTTTAGCTTAGAAATCGTCAATAATCAAGGAGAGGAGTACATTTACATATGAATTTTCCATGTATAGGCCTGTGTAGAACTAGGAAACATTTAGGTAATCTTAGATTTAAGTGCTGGTGAATCTTCTACCAGACTACCATATACCTTTCAATAGTTGATTCCATTTATAAAATCAAAAGTTGTTTGCAAACGTTTTGTTTAGTCAGGTGCATTAGTTGGAATAATTTCATTGTCGACAATTTCTATTCGTTTAAAAACATTTTTTTTAAAACAAATTTTTAAGCTTAATTTTTAAATTATTGCATGGAGAGAAGCGAGGTGCACTCTACTTCCCTGTATGGATGAGATGTGTATTGTAACACTAATAAATTAAAAAAAAAGGTTAAGGTCTGTAAGGTAAAAGTGAATAAAGAGAAGGTAAAAGTGAATAAAGAGATGACTAGAGTATAATGTTTTTTTTAAAGGCTAACTAACTAACTATATATATATATATATATATATATATATATATATATAGTTAGCCTTTAAAAAAAGCATAACTTTTTTATTTCAAGCAGAAAAAGCAATGTTACATTTTGTAAGTGTCTGAGGACACAAGATACTGAAAAGTCTGATAAAGACTACTGATGATCTGATAAAAAACCTAGAGAACAACCCTGTATCTCTAAGAGTACATCATGCCCTGAGGGCTTATTAACAGTGAAGACCTGAAGAGGCCAATACACTCTACTCTTTTCCAAGGGGAATGAAAGAGGTCAATATGCTAGCAGAGTAAAACATATCAGAAAAGCTTGAACCATGGAATCACGCCATCAAGAAAAACAACAATAATCCAAACAAAAAGCTATATGTGAGGTAGGGAGGTTGAATCCTCATCCCTAGTCTCAGTCATCTGAAGCAGCCCAATCTGCCCGTCAACTGCCTTCTTGGACAGCTCATCAGCCCTGTCATTATGCTCTCTAAAAACATGAATGCAATTGAAAGAAACAAACCTGGAAAGCATCTGTTTTACCTTATCCATCAGAGGAGAAAGACTAATGTTCTGGCTTCTAAATTCACCATTGATCCATCCAACAAGAAGTCTAAAGTCACCAAAAATCTGCAGCCATGTGAGGTCTCTGTCCAAAGCAATGCCCACAAGGATGGAAATTGCCTTGAGCTCAGCCCAATTGTTACTACCTCTACCCAATCCACAGGAGAAGGATATCCAATGATTGTCTGAAAGGAAAATAATACCTTCGGCCCTGCACATGCCCAGATTTGACCCTGAAGCACCATCAAAGAAGCCCCATGGGCTAGACTTGTCAATCTCCAATGAACCTACTTGCCTGGGAGTCCTTACCTTAGCTGGAAGTTGGAACCTTCATGCTTTCATATGTGAATTGGGTTTTGTAGAACAGCTGAAATGGAGGACTGTGCCCATGGAAAATTATACAGTTCCTGGTAAGCCAAAGGGCCCAAAAAACAGTCGGTGGAAGTGATTTATGAGAAATCACTGCAGAGTCATCTAGCCAATTCTTAGAGCATTCTCCACAGAATCTCCATCCCAATTCCCACATCCACCAGTCAAAGATCATGCTGCAGGCCATACTTCTTTGGAATAATGGCAGTCGATGAAGACATGTTTAATGGTTTCACCGTTAGTTTTGCACAGAATACAATAACTTGGTTCTGTCACAATCAAGCTAGAACTTTGTTGGATATGGCCAACCGAAGGAAAAGTCATGTTTTCAGTGGGGCTTTTATACGCCAAATTTTCTTCCACCACTATTAGTTCTCTCCCCCTTCACCTTCCAAAAACGTTGCAGTGTAACTAAGCTGAGCTGTGTACTCACCTCCCAATGGACTTTTAGACCATACGAGAGAATCCTGATCAATTTTTAGCTTTATAGAACAGGCTGTCAGTCTTTGTGTATTCCTTGTGCATCCTTCTGTCTACCTCCTTTCCAGATCAAGATCTGCTGCTGTTCTCCAACCTTCATGCCATAAAGTTGAGTTTTCTGGGGCATGAGCATCTGGTAAGGAAGAAATCTCTCTGAGCCTTGAGTGATTTAAGAGGTATTAACAGCCAGTTTTGTCCTCTGCCTGTTTCATGACAGAATTCGAGCATGAGACAGATCTTGCTTATGGGCATCCGTTAGCTCTTGTATCAAAGAACCTAGCAGGCAAACCTAGAATCTCAGGTTTGCCTGCTAGGTTCTTTGATACAAGAGCTAACGGATGCCCGTAAGCAAGATCTGTCTCATGCTCGAATTCTGTCATGAAACAGGCAGAGGACAAAACTGTCTGTTAATACCTCTTAAATCACTCAAGGCTCAGAGAGATTTCTTCCTTACCAGATGCTCATGCCCCAGAAAACTCAACTTTATGGCATGAAGGTTGGAGAACAGCAGCAGATCTTGATCTGGAAAGGAGGTAGACAGAAGGTAGTGATCTTTGCAATATGTGTGGAAAGAAAAGGTGAAGGAGAACAGATGACACCAGTTTCAGCTTGAGGAGTACCCAGAATGGTCAAGAGCTATGATAAAAGAGGAAAGGGTCTATGAAATCCTTCTCAAAAGACCAAGATCTAGAAAGGAGCGACTGATCCACGAAGAGACCTATCTGCAGCCTTGGAGTATATCTTGTGTAAGGGATTGGATGGTGACCTGGGTGAAGCTCGTGTGATCTTTAGGCCAATGGATTATGGTATGTCCTGAAATCATTGTTCACTAATGGAAATAGCCGAAGACTCCTGTATTTATTGATTTATGACCTACAGATCAAGTCCCTAAGTTTGATGTAGATAAGGGATTTCCCAGAAGAGAAACCTTTGAGCCAGAATTTGTCTTGCCAAAGGAAATTATGGTGGTCTTGAGGCCATATACTTTTAAAGCAGGTAAGCCGATGAGTAAAAACTCATATGATTCAGATCAGAATATCAGTGGAAGATACTGTAACTAGTCTTCATGGATTATTTGAAAGTTATGAATTACATTATGGAGTTAGTATCTGATGGTGTGTTAGTTGCAGCTGCCGTTCTTTCAGATCAATAAATTACTGTGTTTGCAGTTGACCTGTTGATGAAGCTGTTAAAAAATTGAAAGTGGGCATGGATTTGTGACTGAAGGTTAGATTTTGTTAGTTTTCTCAACTCAGCACCCTGCAGTGTATTCTGAATAAATCACTTATTAAATAAATGCACAGCTGAGTTACTTAACGAAATTACAACGGAAGCATAAAACTGAAACCATACACATTGCACAAAAGATTTCTGGGTAAATACCCCTGGAAAAACTCTGAAGGGAAAACCAACACCTGAGTTGATTTTATTAAATAAAATCTTGAGCTCCCGTCCTGGGATAATAGCCCATCTGAGGAAAATACAATCACAACAAATAGCCTAGCCTCCCTGGCTACTATCTACCTTGCTGCCCCTTGTTCCTTCCTCTGTTCCTGCCCACTCACACTTGGATGAAATGTCTTTTTCACCCAATCAATGAGATCTCCTCACTCTGTGTGTGTCTCATCCTCTCACTTAGGCCGCCTTTTATTATGTTGAGTTATCCCTAAATCCAAAACCCCAGATATGCTTAAGTGATCAAGGGCTAAGATTAGATCCCCCCTTCACTTTAGATCTAATGACTAGGATGTAATTAAATCACTTAAGTTACTAATGCCAAAAACTTAGGCATTTAACTTAATTAAACTCACATTAATTAAAAAAGTCATTCACTTTAATAATTAACTCATAAAGTGAATTTCCTAAGGTTCTGAGAGGCGTTACGGATGACTTCCACATGCTAGACACCAAGCCAATGTGGAAGTACTCGTCTGATGCTAAATACATCAACACTCCTTAGCAAGGAAGGTACTTCTATCACCTAGAAGTGGCTTTGTCTTCGCTATCAGATCTGCTGCCATGGTTTCTCTCCAATCCACGTGATTGGTTGCTTCCTTTGAAACGAAAGCTATCCCTGCCATCTCGCTTGGACTCGTCTTCAAAGACTTCACTTTGATTATGCTCCTAGAAAGCTCCTGCTCCTGAGCATCCTGTATGGTCATCTTGTACCATGGCTACTTCTTGATAGACTTGGAAGGCTGCTCCTTCCCACCTGAACCTGAAGGTTGACTCCCTCTGAGCTGCTCAACCTTCGGAGCTATCTGCTCCTTGTTCTCTGCCACTTTGTTGCTTGCCATAGCTTGCATAGGCTGGCCTTTTAGCCTATACAAGTTGCTCTCTCTAACTCCGAGAACAGTTGACTAGATCCTCTGGGCTAGATTAATGCCCATCCATCCTAGAATAAAACGTCAAAACCCTTCTTCTCAATCGCTAAGACTGAGAACAAACTCCTCTTGAGTTTTGGCACCCATAGCACATTCATCACTTTCCACACTCCTCCTGACTCCATCTAGAATGGCACTATACTAGATCCCTTCACTGCATGCTTGGTCCCCATACCAAGTTCCACACACACGTTTGAGTCTAACTCTGTGAAGCTCTCGAACAACTCCCGTGCTCCACTATCTATTATCCATGCACCCGTTGATATGGTGCCCAAGGAAGTATGGGAAACAAGTAAGAACTCTGTCTATTCAAACTTCTTGGCAAACTCATCCGCTTGATCCTTTGTCGACGCAACTACCTTTGATTGCATCCCGTTTCCACCCTTCTTCTTGTTCATACATTGACCTGCATAATGCCCAAACTTGTGACATGCATAGCACTTGACTTGGCTCATGTCTTTCTTCTTGCTGTCTTGAGAGGTAGACTCTCCATTAGCAAACTTCTTGAACTTTCCCTTCTTTTCCTGGCTGGCAAGAGCAACGTTCACATCATCATTCTTGTACCGACCTCCATTCAGATCTTCATCTCGAAGTTCTTCCTAAACGAAGTCATCCTACAACCTCGACCAATCAGGAAGCTTCTCACATGCCACAATCCCTTTGATGAGCGGTGTCCATTCCTTTGTGAAGCCTTTGAATGCCGTCCTCACCAACTCTGAATCATCCCTTGTCTCTCCTATTGCAGTCAGTTCATCTTGAACTTGTTAGATCTGGGTGAGATAAGTTGTCACCGTGTATGATTCTGTCATCTTCATGTCCCTGAGCTTCTCTCTTAGCACCATTTTGCGATTTTCGTTCTTACTCTAAATTAAACCCTTCAGAGCCTCCCACATGTCCTTGGCAGTTGTCTTTCCAGATAAATGAGGGATCAAATGAACTTTCACTCCATCTAGAATAATTCCTCTGGCTTTCACGTCCTTTAGCTTATGGACGGCCGAATCTTTTGGATCTGCCGGTGGGGCCACAATTGAGTTTGGAAATCCCTAAATGTCATTCTCCATCAACATTGACGTGATCCTCTCCGTCCAAGGACTATAGTTGGAAACCCCGTCCAACCTATCCTCAAATCGCAACCTTGTTTCCATCTTTGCAACCTGCTGAAAAACTCAAATTTTGCTGCCCGGACCTATTGCCCATTGCCTGTTGCCCAAATCCCTATTGAAGCTGCCCGGATCTCATCCCACTGCCTGGGGCTACCCAAATTTCTTTCTGCTGCCCGGGGGTTGTTTTCTAGGCTGCCCGAGCTATCACAACCTTGCTCGCTGTGCTGGTAACCTGTCTTGTTCGGCTCGGCCCCGTCGCGGCCCTTGCTGGTTGGTTCAGCCAATTGGTTGCCCTGTGCATGGCCTGCTCCGGCTGCTTGCTGTCGGTTGGCGGCTGGCTGTCGGTAGACGGTTGGCCTGCTACCTCTTTTTCTTTTGGCCGCTAGTTCTCTGTCGACGCCTTCTACTTAGCCCGCGTGGCTCACAGTGCCCCTGCGACCACCCTTTAACCTGCAACCGCAAACCTCCCCTTGTTGGAAACCAGATGTCCAACCGACGGCTGCCATCACCCTGCATGACTGCTACCACTTCAGTGCTGTTGACCTTTTCCCCAACCGCAACTACACTTGTAGCACCCGCTCACTTCAGCTTCGTGTAGTCAACCACTCGGCCCGATCCACCGCCCTTGCACTCAATCGACAACTCTTTGCTCCAACATGGCCTCACACAGCTCGATCTCAACCAAACGCTAATTTCTTAGCAATCGTCACACCTCTACAACAACCCGTGCGGCTGTGCACTCCCTACTTGTCAGTTTTTCTTGGGTTTTTGGCGAATTTAAGGAAGTTTGCTATGATTTTGATCCCTCCCTAAGGGGAATGCACTCTTTTTCCCTTTAATTCAGCCACAAGTTGCTGCTGATCTGCATGGGTATTTTGACATCTATATATGGAAATGACATTTTCCCTGCCTCAGTGGGGCTAACTATCATGCATGGACTGTTCAAATGGCAACTCTACTCTGCATTGTGCAGTGAAGGCTCATGGATGTATTTGGATAAACAACTTACCATTGCAACTGATGACATTTGTGATCTTGTATGTTTGAAGAAGGATAAAGCTCTTGGATTGATCACTCTATACATGAAACCCGTTCTTGTCCATCACACAAACAAAAAAAGTGCAAAGCATGTATGGGATGCTTTCCACACCCTATTTAGCACATTGAACACCACTCATATCAATAGATTTGAGACAATGCGCTCCAACCTCAAAATGGCGGATTTTTCCCTTCTGAGGAGTACATTTCTAGGTTCAAGAATCTGAAAGCAAACATTCTTACAAGTTGTGGTAAGGGTAAAATGGATCTTGAATATATCAATGTTGTTCTTAATAACCCATCTCTTGCATTCCCAAATTTTTCTATCATTTTTTATAACATTCCTCTTTTTTTTTGAAATCCAACTTCTCCTACTTCGAAAGATGTATTTTGTAATCTTATCCAACATCAAGTCACCTTGAGAAATATGACTGAATTATCTCCTTGGGAACATGCCCACACTAAGGCTACCCCCTCCTCATGTACGCATGAATCTCCAAGGTACACTTCCAAGTTTTCCAAGAAGAAGATGTAATATGCTCGTATTAACATAAGGAGGGACATTTGTTAAAAAATTGTGACTCTCAACTTCAAAAGGTTGAAAATATTGCTTGGAAAATAGTTGGAAATGATAATCTCTTTGAAGACAAGGCTAGTGAGTCCACACACTTGGTTGTGCACATTGCTCTATGATCATCCACTTTTGCTGAAGAATGGATTGCAAAGTTTGGGGCTACCAAACATATGATGAAGCATTGACACCTCCTCTTCAATTATAGTGATCAACATAAAGGTGAGAAGGCAATTATTGTTGATTACTCTACTCTCCTTGTCTCTTGTTGTGGCATTGTTCAAATTGATAATGTTTAGTACAAAGATGTTCTCCATGTTCCTGGAGTAGGACCCAATCTTTTTTCTATTTATTGCATTATTTACACCAATAAAAAGGTGGAGTTTTGGCTAGATATATAGGTTTTTAAAGACATCAATGACAACTTCAAATTTGTTGCCTCTAGATACTGTGGTGAAACTTAACACGTACAAGTTGGGGAACTCTTCTCTGCCTCCAACTTCAAATAAGTTCATTGGAATGGTGGCCAATGCAGAGGATGAAAGGAAGCTATGGCACTTTTGTTTTGGTAACACCAACTATGGATCCTCGAGGCAGATGAGTCACCATCACCTCATTGAAGGCCGTCCACAAATCAACCCTCCTAGTGGTGTTTTTGAGGGATATGTGATGGGTAAGCATCATCAAGTGTCCTTTCCAAAGGATAACTCAAGAGGGGCCTCTAGAGTCTAAACCCCTTGGGTTAATACACAGTGATATTTGTGGTTCCATGGTCACTTTTTCTCTTGGGGGAGCCAAGTACTTCCTCACCTTTATTGATGATTTTTCTCTGTTTCTATGGATCTACACCTTACTCCAAGAATGAGGTGTTTGACGAATTTTGAGAATTCAAAAACTTTGTTCTGAAGCTCAATGCCAAATTCTAGGAGTTCGAAAACCTTGCTTTGAAGCTCAATGTAAGCATAAGATCAAGTGTCTTTGGTTTGATGGGGGAGGAGAATATATTGATAGTTCCTTTCGTAAGTTTCTTTGCTCTCATGCCATCTCTTGGCAACAAACTATTCCTTATACTTCTCAGTAAAATGGTGTGGTTGAGCAGAGGAATAGGGCTATCATGGAAATGGCCCGTTGTATGATTCACTCTCAGAACATGAAGCTTTCCTTTTGGGGTGAAGTGGTTGTTTATGCATCATTTATGAATCATGATCTATTGCACACTTGCTTATGTTGTGTCTCGTATGACTCCTTATGTGCACTTGCATGGGAAAAACCCCTCTATTTAACATTTTAGGATTTTTGGATTAGGTGCATGGGTCCACCCGCCTCGTAGAAGGTGCACTATATCACTTGTCTAGTATAACTCCTCTCTAGACTATTTTTGGCTACATTGAATCTTTTTAGGGGGGTATTGTCTTTATGACTTCGTCACTCCATGTGACTAAGCATCACATGGCTATCTTTGATGAGCTTATTCCTCATGGTCCACCAAGTTCTCTTCCATCACTTCTTTCTGGTGATGATTATCAATGACATCATATCTTCACGGAACGTCTCTACTTCCTCAGTAGAGTTACTTCTTGATGACTCTCAACTTGTTGTAGTGGATCTTAACACATCTTAATTGAGTCTTGGTGCATCCATTGGCACCTTTTTGAGCTTATCTTTTGGACAATCGTAGGTGACTTATGGCCCTACTCGCTCAACAAGCTCCTCTTCTATTTTGGAGGTCTCTTCTAGGCTTACAACCTAAATAGTTATGGTGGTTTAACCATTCTAACCCTTGACCTGCACATCTAAATATTACCTTGGTCACACATCAAACATTAAAGTGTCATAAGTATTAATTACTCCTAACAACACTTTATTGAGTATTACCACCCTAACATTGGAATCTAGGCTTTACTTGGTCTTGTGTGTCTCTTCAACCTCCGAGTCGATTTATGCTTTGCTAGGTTTTTGAATTTTTGTTGTGGCCTTGAAAAGGGACTAGGCAAGATTTGAATCGACGACCTTATTTTGCTATACAAATGACTTTACCAATCTAGCTATGCACCTAGATGCAGAGTCCCTTGGCCTGCCTTTCTTTGAATATCGTAGTAATCTATGGTACTCTTCAAGAAGATAATTCCAAATAGTTCTTTTTATCAAAATTCATCAAAGTGCTCAAATGGTGGATGGAAGGGACTTTTCTTTCATGTAACAAAACCCTTAGTAACAAAACTTTGTTAACTTGAATTATTTATTGTCTTTAACCAACAAAACATTATTATTCCAAAATCCACTTTTGTTCCTCCTATGTTAAAGTACCACGTGTCAATAAGTGCTTGAGGCTAAAATGATCAGTTTCACTGAGGAACTTGGCACCTAAAAGGAATTGATGCCTCTTAGCCATTGCATAGCCACCATTTCTTTATTGTATGTCGACATGCTCTTGTCCCTATCGTTCAACTTGCAGTTCTTAAAGGACATGGGTTGATCATCTTGTAAGAGTATTGCATTGAGACCAAACCTAGAAGAGTTACACTCAAGAGTGAAGGGACAAGTGAAATCAAGGGTAGTAAGTACAGGTGCTGAAGCAAGGGCTACTTTAAGGCTCTCAAAAGCTTGTTGGGCTCTAGTGGGCCAATAGAAGGAATCAGCCTTAGTGAGGTTAGTTAGGGGACGGGCAATAACATAGAAGTTGCGTACAATCTATGGTAGAAACCTAAGTCACCAGACACATGGACACGGGACACGAAGGACACAGAAATACGAGTGTCGGACACGGGCACGGCAACCCCCGAAAACACGACACGGAGGACACGTTATATATATATATATATTAAAAAAAAATAAAAAATAAAAATAAAAAAAATACAAAATATATATATATTAAATTATGAATTACACATAAAAAATGAAATAATTAATAAAATTGTAAACATTTAAATTTTACATGAATGACGTGCATCCTCAATAAGACTTCTGATCCATGTCACATCCGAAGCAATGGATTTACGTGCTAAATTCAAGGAATGAATAATGCAAGGTGTCCAAAATATTTGTGGATATATATCTTCCACAACCATGGCAGTAGCCTTGCAAACATGTGCATTATCTGTAATAATTTGCACAATGGATACTTTGCTTCTTGAGCTTGTTGCCTTGCTAAAAAAGCATGTTTTTCAGCCTCTGAACTTGTTGCTGCAGCCCCACTTCTAACAGATGGAACACTAGTTGACCCTGTTGAAAATGAAGGAGGGGGGACAGCATTAGTGGGAAAATCCCTCCCTTTCTTTTGCCCTCTTCCAACTGCCCTTGATGATTGAGCCATGACTGTTGTAGCAAAGTTCTTGGACTGCTGCTGTAGAAAACAACTTGAAGAATGGTGGACAAATCCACTTGTTTGGCACTTGGAATCAATGTTACCAGAACCGAACTGGTCATTGAACCGGTCGACCCCAAAAACCGGAACCGAACCGGAACCGGGAAAAAACCGAAAAAAAACCGGATCAAAAAACCGGTCACTAAAAATACATAAAATATTCAAATTTTTGAAAAACAAATACATATTCATGTGCATCCATGTGAATCTTTGTCTTTCCCTTCAACCACTCTTCTCTCTGCCCAGTGCTTACAAATAAGACAGAGGTTGGTGTGCAGATACACCACTAAGTCACTTGACA
>JASDQU010739871.1:292508-314198 GCA_032191745.1 Picea mariana
AGAAGAGTTCAACAATCAATGCCACCAACATCGAGGTACATAAAGGGTATGGTGCCCTTGATTAAATGTCAGTTTCATACCCTCTTACATGATAGAATCCAGTGGAAACATTGCAATCCTGCCAATCTTGAAATCCTGAAAACCATTAAGTCTGCTGAATTTTGAATGGGACCTAAAATTCTACTTTCTCCATATGAAGTTCAATAAGGTTGGAACCACTCTCAAACATCCTGAAACAATTAATGGTAATGTTAAAAATTTAAGTAAAAGGATGAAAATGAAAGAGAAAGGAGAATGTCACTTTTACTTAAGAATTTAACATTACCATTAATTACTCAAAAGAAGCCAAATGAGTAGTGTGAGTGAAAGAGAGGGGGTGGGGTTGGCTTTATACTAGGAATCCCTTCTCACACTCCACCAAAGCCCTTTGTTGCACTCTAACTCTCTTGTTGCTCCAACCTGTGGGTGAAATGAAGCAAAAAAAATGTTTTTGAGGGTCCGTAGACTGCCTTTTTGAGGGACACGTGTCCTGAATTCGTGACACTGGTTGTTGAAGTGTCGGACACGTTTTTAGGACGTGTCCCGTTCCCAAGACACGTTGAACCAACGAATCCGACATGTGTCAGGGCGAATCGTGTCGGATTCGTTGGACACGCGACACGCAGGGGGTTTAGGACGTATCCTGTTACTTAGGTAGAAACTTGCTATGCCCAAAAATCCACGAAGCTGCTCGAGGGACACATGCATTTGCCACTCTTGAATGGATTGGATCTTGGTGAGATCAGTACGAACACCTTTTGTAGAGATAATTGTTAATTTTCAAGCATAAACAGAGATAAAAGATAACAGTAGTGTTCTTTGCCTCTTTAAATGATAAACAGAAACATAAGAATCATAGGAAGATCACTCATTCACAGAGACACAAATATTTATCCTGGGAAACCCTCAAGGGGAAGAAAACCCAACAAACTTCTGTGATATATTGATCAGTCAATCAAGTACAATAAATTTACAAGGCAATCGCACTAAGTCTCTATTACAAATCTGCCCTCAAACCTGTAGCTATTGCTGTAGCTCTTGCTGTTCCAAAAAAATGCTCTTAAAGATGACCCAAATCTGCCCTTTAGTTGCCGTCCAGAACAACCTTTAATTGCTGTCCAGAACAACCTTTAATTGCTGTCCAAAACAGAAATATCAGCAGCTACAGAAGTGCCTCTGTTGTTCCCTTGCTTCCTCAGAAAATACTAAGCTGCTCCTTCAGAAAATACTAAGCTGCTCAGAATATGTCTAGGCTGCTCCCTCAGAATGGCTTAGCTGCTGCTCAAAATATGTCTAGGCTGCACCCTCAGAATGGCTTAGCTGCTGCTCAGAATATGTCTAGGCTGCTCCCTCAAAATGGCTTAGTTGCTGCCCCAGAACTGTGATAATCTCCTTCTATTTGCTGCCCTAGAATTGTGTTAACCTCCTCCAGAAATACACTTCTTAGCTGCTACTCAGAACTGATATGAAAAACTGATGTCTAGAAGAGGTTGCCTCTCTCTCTTTATATAGCAAGGAGTCTAGGATAGGAGTCTTGAGGTTAGGGCCATCTTTTAGGTTATGATAGATGCTAGGATAGGTGCTAGGAAAGGAGGCCGACTTAGCTAGGTGACCGACTTACTTTTAGAGGAGGGCTGTTTAGGAAGGGACAACTGGAAAGGGGGTAGGTTGATGACAGCTGGAAAGGGGGCAACTTAATGACAGCTGGAAAGGGGGCAGCTTGAAGAGCTGCTAGAGGAATATCCTCTGCAACTGCTCTAAATTTTAACACTTTCTCTCAGCAAAGAGGGTATTCTTCAGGCGTCCATATCAATACAGTTCCTTTTAGTCATTGTACATAATCGTTGACTTGTTGACATCCACAGGATCAATATATCACAAGAAGTTTCTTAACCTTATGCAAATAAGGATCATGGAATGTGATCATTTAGTTCTCCTTAACCATGGTCAACTGCTAGAGTCATTTCACTTAGGGGTGGCCAGTCCCTAAGGATTACTCATAGTTCATCATGAAGACCTAGAAGAACCTTTCACATTTCCTTGTCTTGACTTTTGCTTTGACACACAAAGCTCACATGACTTGTCTTGACTTTTGCTTTGACACACAAAGCTCACAAGACTTGACTATGCTCATAGAGGTTGTATGTTCCCCCTGACTTTTGCACTAGTCTGTCTATGCTCACAGAGGTTGTACATTCGCCCTGACTTTTACACTAGACTGTCTATGCTCACAGAGGTTGTATGTTCCCCCAGACTTTTGCATTAGACTTTCATAGCATCTCGTTCGTCTTGACTTTTTGTTTGACTCACAGAGGTTGTACGTTACCCTTGGCTTTTGTCAATACCTCACAAGACTGGTTGATTCTCCAAATCTCCCTGGCTAACTTCAGGGTGGCCACTTAAGGCCTCTCATTGGAGAATGTCTTTTGATGTTGCTATTCCCTCTTAGTGAGGGACACATTTTCATCCTTACTAAGCTTGTCCCGGAAGTACACAAATTTTCCAAACGATAGAGGCTTAGTCAAAATATCTGCTATCTGCTCATCAATACTAATGTACTACAACTTGATGGTACGTCTTTGGACCATGTCTCTAATGAAATGATATTTCATCTCAATATGCTTTGATTTGTCATGGAAGACTGGTTCTTTGTGAGATTTAAGCAACTCTGGTTATCACAATGGATAACAATTGTTTCTAACCTCTCTTGAAACAACCCAAACATAAGATTTCTCAGCCACACTGCTTCTCTGCTTGCATTACTGGCTGCTATATACTGTGTTTTAGCTGTACTTTGTGCTATAAAGCTCTGTTTCTTGCTTGAACAAGATATCATAGCTGAACCCAAGCTAAAACAATATCCGAAAGTACTCTTCCGGTCCACTGAGCTCCCAGCCCAGTCTGAATTAGCATAACCATGAAGCAACACTCCTCCACTGGAAGTGTATCTAAGTCCATATGTATTGGATCCTCTCAAATATTTGAGAATATGTTTAGCAACAATCCAATGTCTGTGTCTTGGTTCAGACATGAACTGACTCAAGGCGCTTACAACAAAGCATATATTTTGTCTTGTATGGATCAAATACATCAAGGATCCAATAAGCTGCCTATACAAGGATGGATCCACCAAGTCTGATCCGGTATCTGACTCATGTAATTTCTTTAAGTTAGATACCATGGGTGTAGACATGGATTTACAGTCTAGCATACCAAATCTACGCAGTATATCAACTGTATACTTCCCTTGAGAAAGAAAATTTTCATCTGATCTTTGCCATACCTCCAAAACAAGGAAGTAATGCATGAGTCCAATGTCTTTCATTTCAAATTCAGAAGTGAGCTCCCTCTTACATTGAGCTATCAGTTGTTCCTCTCCAGTAAGAAATAAATCATCAACATATAGAATCAAAATTAGAGGATGATTTTCTGTTACCTTAAAATAAAGGTTGGGATCAACAACACTCTTGGAAAAATCCAAGCTTTGAAGATAGCTGTCGATTCTCGCATACCAGGCTCTTGGTGCATGTTTGATCCCATATAGTGCTTTATTTAATTTGCACACATGTGATTCCTTTCTTTGAACCACGAAACCCTTTGGCTGTTCTATATATACTGCTTCCTCAACTTGACCATTTAGAAATGCAGTCTTTACATCCATCTAGTGAAGTTTCCAACCCAAATCTGAAGCGAAGAATATGATGGTCTTGATGGAAGTATACCTTGCAACAGGTGCAGATGTTTCATCATAGTCAATACCTTCCTTTTGAGAAAAACCACGAGCCACAAATATCGCTTTGTATTTCTCAATTCTTCCATTAGTTGCATGCTTGATTTTGAACAACCACTTGGAAGTAACTGCAGATTTTCCTTCCAGTCTTGGTACTACTTCCCATACATCATTTTTCATGATGGATTGATATTCTTCCACCATGGCATCTTTCCATACTTGCTGCAGAGCAACATTCTCATAGTTGGTGGGCTCTGCATCGCTAATCTGAGCCATAAGAGCCACATAACCTGACAATCTCCGAGGTCTATTACTTTCTTTGAAAGTACCTGAAGGAGATGTATGTTTTTCTACCTCTCACATAATTTCTCTACACCAGGAAGGCTTCCTCTTAGCAGGAGGTACCTCCATAGGTCTCTCTATTTGTTCTACTGGATCCATAGTATCAACTTGATCCAATGTCTCTTCAGGTTCCTCCATCTCTGTATCTTGCTGTGATTCTTTAGAATGCTTGAATGCAACTTCTTCATGAAAAGTTACATCCCTGCTTACCTCGATAAATCTTTGGCCCGGAACATAGATTCTGTATGCATTGGATGTTTCACTGTATCCAACAAAGATTCCTTTCTTTCCAGAAGGCTCCATCTTAGTTCTTTTCTCTTTTGGTATATGAATGAAAACTGGACATCTGAAAATCCTCAGGTGTCCCACTTCTGGCTTTTTGCCAATGAACGCTTCTCCTGGAGTCTTTTCTCCCAGAGTAGCACGAGGACTTCTATTCTGAATATAAACTGCAGTGTTTGTGGCTTCTGCCCAAAGTGATGAGGGGAGATCCTGATCAGACATCATGGCTTTAGTTGCCTCACAGATTGTTCTGTTCTTTCTCTCAGCAATCCCATTCTGCTGAGGGTTATAGGGCACAATTAGCTGTCTCTAGATTCCTACTTCTTTACAGAAGTCATCAAACTGACGAGAATCAAATTCTCCACCATTGTCAGTCCTCAAATTACGTATATGTTTTTCAGTCTGATTTTCAATCAATGCTCTGAATTCTAGAAATTTACTAAAAGTTTCATTCTTTGCTTTTAGAAAATAGATCCAAGTTTTTCTAGAGAAGTCATCTATGGAAATCACATAATAAAGACATCCATTCAAGGAAGGAGATGACATAGGCCCACATATGTCTGAATGAATCAAATCCAAAATCCCTTTAGACCTTGAGTTACCGTTAGGAAAGGATTTCTTTATGTTTTTACCAAGAACACAACCTTTACAGATACCATCATGATCAAACTGAAAGGTAGGCATTCCTCTTACCATTTTCTGAAATATGGGGAGCGCTTTGAAGTGAAGATGTCCAAACCTTCTATGCCACAGCTCAGATGGACTTACTGAAGCATGAACCAAAGCCCTTGGATATGTCCTGGAAGTTTGTAAAGGCCTCCCTCTCTAACTCCAATTACAATTGCTGAACTTAGTTCTTGATTCTTCGACCATAGGAGAGATTTCTTGTCCATAAAGATTATCCTGTAACCTTTATCTTCCAATATTGCAACAGAGATAAGGTTCTTCTTTAAACCAGGAACATACAAAATTTCTTCAATGTGTAGCTCGCCTCCAGATTCAAGCTGAAAAGAAGTTGAGCCAAGTCCTTTGATGGTATATCTGGTATTATCTCCGAGTTCTACTTGAGCAAAGAACTTCTTCTCCTTGATGTTCGCAAGGACTTCTTTATTTCCAGTCATATGCCTGGAAGGTCCACTATCTATCAACCAGGATTCAACACCATTTGTAAGAGAACCAGAGAGTGCTGAAATAAGATAGTATTCTCTCCTGGTCTCTTGATTACTAGAAGCCTCTTTTGTCTTTGTTCTTCGAGACTCATCTTCCACAGCAATAGAAGCATGATATTTGCCTTTGTTCCCTTTTCTGATCTTTGGGCAATCTCTAGCAAAGTGCCCCTTTCGCTGACAATTGAAGCACTTTACTTTTGACATATCAAACTCTTTCCCTTTGAAGTTATTTTTACTTTTCTCCTTCTGAGGAAACTTCTTCTGAGGAGTAAATCTTCTCCCTTTCCTTATCCTTGCTGCTAGAGCAAGGTTCTGTTCCTTTGAAGTACCATTTTTACTCTAAATTCTCCCTTCTCCTTGCAGACAATCATGCCACAACCTTTCCAAGTCTGGCTGGTTTTCACGAGCATTTATCCCGACCAGAAATGTCTCCCAAGAAGATGGAAGACCATCCACAACAGTCTGGACGAGATCATCATCATCTATCGTTATACCAATGACTAGTAGCTGATCCCTTAACTGAGAGATCTTTGTGAAGAATGAAGCTATAGAGTCATCCTTCTCCATCTTGAGGGTTCGAAGCTTATTCTTTAGAACTTCTGACTGGGTGCCTTCTTCTCATACAGATTGAATAGAGTGTCAAAACACTCCTTTGCTGTCTTAAGAGGTGCTATAACAGACATGATATTATCTTTTGATTGAATCAAATATAATTCTCTTTGCCCTTGCCTGATTCTTCTTGAAGGTTGTCCTTCCTGCATTAGAGGTGGGCTCTTCTATTGTGCTGGTCACAAAGTTGTCCAAGTCATATTCTTCCAGAATATTTAGGACCGTGGCTTTTCAAACATTAAAGTTTGAAGCCCCTTCAAGTCTGTCCTCAGGGCTTACAGAAATGGAAGACATCTCTGTTAATGTTTAAGCCATTATTATAGATGTTTGCATTTCATTAGATAACAATAGCATATTCCAAGATCACTTAGAAATACACGATCACAAGAGACACAACATTTATCCTGGGAAACCCTCTAGGGGAAGAAAACCCAGCAAAACTTCCTTAATATAGATAGCCAATACAATGCCAAGAGATCTCTTATACAAATACAAAAAGTCCTCTCCCAGATATGCGCCACTCTCTCTCTCCTTCTTCTCCGGTAGCAGATCTGAACTTGTCTCTCAAAATGAGCAAGTGAGTTGTGTCTAAGTGAGGCGCTAGCCTCCTTTATTTATACAAGTCTGGCACGTGTGAAGTGTCTCTTCACTGGCAGGGCCGACTTTTCAAACTGGGTGGGTAAACCCACCTTTATTATATTTCTGGGCTTCTTTAATATCTGCTGGGGCCGACTTCTTATTCTGCCTATTACAATTGTCTTTTGACCAATCCGCAAAAGGGGATTTGGTCCTATTACAATAACCGACATGATCAATCCACAATGAGGATTGATCCTATGAATAATATATCAATAATAATAAGAATACTCTTTGCAGTTACATTATTTCAACAATCTCTGCAATATTGTGCTTGAATAATTCCTAAGGATCTGCGTAGGCTCTTAGCAGACTGCATAAATGAGCTCTTTCACACCCTAGAGCTCTGATACCATGTTAATTTTCAAGTATAAACAAAGATAGAAGATAACAGTAGTGTTCTTTGTCTCTTTAAATGATAAACAAAAACATAAGAATCATAGGAAGATCACTCATTCATAGAGACACAAATATTTATCCTGGGAAACCCTCAAGGGGAAGAAAACCCAACAAACTTCTGTGATATATTGATCAGTGAATCAAGTACAATAAATTTACAAGGTAATAACACTAAGTCTCTATTACAAATCTGCCCTCAAACCTGTAGCTATTGCTGTCCCCAAAAAAATGCCCTTAAGGCTGACTCAAATCTGCCCTTTAGTTGCTGTCCAGAACAACCTTTAATTGCTGTCCAAAACATAAATATCAGCAGCTACAGAAGTGCCTTTGTTGTTCCCTTGCTTCCTCAGAAAACACTAAGCTGCTCCTTCAGAAAGTACTAAGCTGCTCAAAATATGTCTAGGCTACTCCCTCAGAATGGCTTAGCTGCTGCTCAGAATATGTCTAGGCTGCTCCCTCATAATGGCTAAGTTGCTGCCCCGGAACTGTGATAATCTGCTTCTATTTGCTGCCCCAGAACTGTGTTAACCTCCTCTAGAAATACACTTCCTAGCTGCTACTCAGAACTGATATATAAACCTGATATGAAAAACTGATGTCTAGAAGAGGTTGCCTCCCTCTCTTTATATAGCAAGGAGTCGAGGATAGGAGTCTTGAGGTTAGTGTCACCTTTTAGGTTAGGATAGATGCTAGGATAGGTGCTAGGAAAGGAGGCCGACTTAGCTAGGTGACCTACTTACTTTTAGAGGAGGGTTGTTTAGGAAGGGACAACTGGCAAGGGGGCAGCTTGATGACAGTTGGCAAGGGGGCAGGTTTGATGACAACTGGAAAGGGGGAAGCTAAATGACAGCTGGAAAGGGGGCAGCTTGAAGAGCTGCTAGAGGAATATCCTCTGCAGTTGCTCTAAATTTTAACAATAATTTGGTCGAGTCTTGGCAAATTCACACCTCGATTCCTTTGCATAGAGATTATGTTGGGATAACGTATTCAAGACAATATTTAAATGCTCTATATATTATGTGAATGTTTTAATATATTACAGTATATCGTCAACGAACTTGCGGAGGTACTTACCAAACACCTTGTTCATTAAATCTTGAAAAGTAGCAGTAGCATTGTAGAATATGAATGGCGTCACCCAAAATTGGAAGTGTCCTTAATGAGTCCTAAATGTGGCCTTCTCTTGGTCCTGGAGCCAGAAAGGTATTTGGTAGTAGCATGAATGGAGGTCAATCTTAGAAAAGAATTGGGCATCATGTAGTTCATCCATCAAATCATCATCATGGGGCATGGGAAACTTATTCTTGATAGTGATTTGATTGAATGCTTTATAGTCAATACAAAGGCTATAAGAACCACCTTTTTTCCTCAAGACAACTAGGGCAACATAAGGACTCTTGCTAGGAGTGATGATCTTGGCTGCTAAAAGCTCCTATACAATCCTTTCAATCTTTGACTTCTGAAAATACCCATATTGATAAGGGCACACCATTATGGGACCTTTGGAGGGGTCCAACTAGGGTTACCGGAAGCTTCCCCCCCCCCGCTTCGAAGCCCCGAAGCTCGATTCGGGCAGGTGCGTCCTGGAAGCGCCCTCTGAAGCGCGACTCAATTTTTGGAAGCGCGCTTCGGGGCGCTTAAGCACAATTCCTGCCATTTCTGAAGCGCCCCCCTTCGAAGCGCGCTTCCAAATTTCTGGAGCACGCTTCATAGGCGCTTCCAAGGAAGGCCCACACGCTTCCAAGGGGGAATGAGGTGTTTGGGTGTGCAGGTGAGGGTTATTTGGCCTTACTAGGGCTATTTAAAGAGGTCCCCACCCCCTCCATTTCACCCACCCTAGTAATTAATGGTAATTTAAGAAGTGACATTCTCCTTTATCTTTCATTTTCATCCTTTTACTTAAATTTTTAACATTACCATTAATTGTTTCAGGATGTTTGAGAGTGGTTCCAACCTCATTGGACTTCATATGGAGAAAGTAGAATTTTAGGTCTCATTCAAAATTCAGCAGACTTAACAGTTTTCAGGATTTCAAGAATGGCAAGATTGCAATGTTTCCATTGGATTCTATCATGTATGAGGGTATGGAACTGACATTTAATCAAGAGAACCAATCCCTTTATGTACCTCGATGTTGGTAACATTGATTGTTCAACTCTTTTGTCATGACCCCAGTAAAAATGTACCCTTCACTCAAGTATAAACTCTTCTCTTTGTTGTTGTGTCAGGTGACTTACTGGTGTATGTGCACACCAACCGTCTTATATACATGCAGAGAGAAGAGTGGTTGAAGGGAAAGACAAATACGTGGGATGTGTTTCTTGATGATATGCGTTTGAAGTTTGAACAACAGTGTTGAGTTGGCATTAGCCAACTTGGATCTTAATGAACTAGTGCTAGAGTCAGTCACTTTTGATGATGGTGATCCTCTTGAGGGGTCATTCTCCACATCAACAAATGCATGGATTGCATTGGATATGGGGGAGGAGGAGGAGGATGGAGGAGAGAGCAGTGGTAGTGATGCCAATCTTGATGATTATGACATGGAGGACTCTAGAATCTAGTAATTGCTAGAATCTAGAATCTAAATGGTTGATGCTCGAATGATTAATCATTGATGAACTATGTAGTATGGATGTCATTTCTATCTATATTGATGTACAAATATGCATGTTTTCATATATTCTGCAACTAATTTGTCTTTCTACATATTTTTTTGAATATAAATGCAATATATATAAAAAATTATATGTATATATAACAGACGCTTCCCGGACGCTTCACTTCCGAGGATTTTTGGAAAATGATGCTTCCGACACTCCCGCTTCGCTCCCGCTTCGCTCCCGCTTCTGGCAACACTGGGTCCAACTCAATAACGTGTTCCATGCCCCTTGTTGAGAGTGTGTTTTATAGGCATTTCCTAGAATCCAACTTTGTACTTCTGAAAAATTGCAGAGAGGCTTGGAGCATAAGTTCATTGAGGAGGGGTGGCTTCCATGCTGTACAAGTGAGCCTTGAAATCAAAGTGACCCTTCTTCAACAGTTTCAACATGTGTTGGGAGTCCATAGTTTGGATGCTCTTAGGTTCGAGTCCTTTGAGAGTCACCTCATGACCCTCTTGTTGAAAAGAGGAATTTCTCTTGGTTGTTAGTGGAATAGGTTCCTATAGAAATAAGCCATTGAATACCCTAAACAACATTAACATCCAACATCCGTGACTTAAAAATCATCCTTGATAAAAACATTCCATAGAAAGTTTCACCTTGTGCACCACACCATCACATTGAATATATTTATGGCTTGATATGCTAAAGGGGAAGTGTTTAGAAGTATTGAGATAGAGACCCAAACACTTACCTGTATCTTATCAAGAATGTTTAGTGTACTTCTAGGGTCAACCATAATAAGGACTCATTTGTTTTTTAATATGGGCATAAAACTTGCAGGTATTGAGTTGACCCACCCTATCCATAGTAGTAGGGGACCGAGGGTTCTCCCATTTCTTAGGGTGGAAGGGATTGATCTTGTAGACTAGATATCGTTTTGAAGTTCTTCAAGAAGAGTATCTTCAATGGGTTCATAGTTAGAGTCAGATTCGTGTTGGTCTTCAGCCATAAAATGTTTTTGGGTACTGTAGAGATGATCCTTAAACCGGGTTTTAGAGCATCTACGTTAAGGCTTAAGTGGGAGGGTTAGGGTTTTGGTCAGAATGACTAGTAGGGGCTTTAACATGTGGAGATTGAAGCTTGCACTCTCTTTTGGCCTTTATATCATATGTTTCACTTAATATCCCTCTTCATATATTTTGGTTAGAATGAAGAGTAGGGGCTTTAACATGTGGAGATTCAAGCTTGCCCTCTTCCTTTTCTATAACCAAGTATGTTTCACTTATTAGCCTTAATATAACTTGTAACTCTTCCAGCTATAACAAAAGCCTTTTCATAAGTATCAAGTTCAAACATTCTTTCCTTAGTTCGGAGCTCTGACCATAGATTGGAAATATAAATGTCTTACACATGGTTAGGAGGAAGTTTACCCTTAGACTCGATAACTTGGAACTTCTTTGTAAATTCTTCAATATGTATGTCTCGCAGGAAAAAAATGCATGAGTGAATGTCATAAGGCTCATCCCAGTGGTGATACGGTCTTTTGAGTTATTGCATATGCAAAATCACTAAAATTCCCTCTAGGGATTTTAGTCGTCCATCATTCTTCCCAAGGATGAACTACCCCATCTAGATGTTGGAGCACCACAGTCCACTTATCCTCTGTAACGAACATAACTATGAACATAATAACATCATAATAATAATAATATAGTTTATTAACGTAAGTTAAGAGGCATGTACCTCTTCATCAAGAGGCACATACCTCTTCACCTCGTGACTAGTCAATGCTATAAGTAAACCGTCATGAGGGTGATTGTAACATCACTTATTATTCATTATCAATCAATTATACAATTCAGAAATATTCTGTCTACAAATTAAATAACAAGCTTACTTGTTACGGTGGTATCAGAGCCAACCCCTGGCAATTGTGGATTAACCCTGTCCGTACAACAGCCGCCAAGGCCTGGATCTGCTGCATCATTCGTCCGTACCATACCTGTTCCGTTGCCAATTCACAACCGCCATCCATACACTGTTCATACCTGTCCGAAATTCCGTATGCTGGTCCGTACACATTTCTGTATTGTCCTTCCACCTACAAATTCATGCACTGTCTGCTGCTGTCTTGTTCGTGCTCCCTTTCGTACACTCGCTGTCCGCAGCATCCCTATCGGCCGCTTACCGTACCATCTCAACCACCTTTTTTAATTCCATTCGTGACTTTTAAAAAAAACGTGACCCTTGATATCTCATTAAAATTGGATTTTTTTAAGCCATTTATAAATTTTAATTTCATTAAAAAAAATAAATTCATATTATAAAGTAACTGTATATTATAAAGTCACTTTATATAAGGTTACTTTATCATTAAATTCTTTTTTTGGGGGAATTATATTTAAAAAAATAAAATATTGAAGGAAGTAGGAAAAAGAACGAGGAGTCATAGGAAGACATTAACCGTCATAAAAGCAAAAACAATAGCATTAAATATCGTCCTGGTAAAATTGAGAAGAGTCAAGAGGAATTTGGTGAAGTACAAAAAACACTATTAGAAAAACTCGATAAATTATTACAAAAAGAAGACAAAATTGACACATTAATAAACACGTCAGAGGAGCGATGGAATAGTAATTTAAGAATAAGGGGTGACGACAAGGACGAGAGTACAAGGAAGCTTAATGAACAGATCGAGAGAATTTAACAATTAACCGAACGAGTGGATGCATTATTCGCAGAATCGTTAGACTTTCGAAGACCATCACAAAGTTCTCGATCTCAAAATTTAGAGGATTAGGGACACCAAGAAATGCTAGAGATAAATTTTTCAAGAAATACACACAAATTTCAAGATAGAGATTACTAGAAGTTTAAAAAGGAGTTACCGAAATATGACGGCAAGGACCATAGAGGAGATGTTGTCTGGATCAACAAAATGGACGGTATTTTTGAATCAAACCCTCCACTGGGTGAATGAGAAAAAATAATGACAACATCCAATAGTTTAGAAGGAGAAGCTTATGACTCGTACCTATGGTCGTCCAGGAAACGTGATGCTCATTCCTTCCATTGGCAAAACTTCACAGATGCTCTACTAAAAAGGTTCCATGACGAAGAGGACGATGACTATATAACAAGTTCGTCCATCTTAAACCTCTGTTACAAAAATCGGTGATAAATCGCCAAAAATCGCGAGTTTTTAGCCAAAACGATTTTTTCTCAAAAAATCGGTTAAAAAATCAGGAAAAAATTGGGAAAAAATCGTGGGTCAATGGAAAAAATCGCATGTGTAAAAAAGTCTGCGCGTTTAAGGGTCCGTGAGGGGTTTTTTTGGTTTTATTTGTGCATTTAGCCAAGGAGGAGAGCCAAGCCATTCAACCAGCCAAGGAAGAGTTTTCCATTGGGATTTTGTGGATTCAAGGGTCAGATTTGTGGATTTGGTATACCTCACGCTTTAATGATTTGGTCTACGTCTACTTGTGGGTGAAGCAGCTTAAGATAAAAATTGATGCGAAGGCCATTTCATTGGATGGGATTGACACCACTGCTGCATGGAGGGTGGAGCTTGAGGAAACTGTTATTGACACTGCCCTTGATTGGCTAGAGGATAGTGGTGATGATCATGGTATCTTTGAGGACTTGGATCAGGATGTTCCAGAGGATATTCAGTTTCACGCAGAGTCTGCAAGTGTGCCACCAACAGAGCCATAATCACAATCAGAGGGAGATAGGCCTAGTGGTAGCACTAGCAGTCTACCTCCTCTACCAATACCTTCTTCTAGGGGACATCTGTCTTGAGGGTCTTCTAGTTCTTCTAGAGGACGTTTGACTCTAGTACGAGGCGCACATGCCTCAAGGGCACCTACTCCTAGTGCTAAAGGAAAAACACTTTCTACAGCGATTACCTTTGCCCGTAATCGATAGTTTATTTACTTGATTTCATTGTAGATGACTCATGAGTCATGATGACGATCATGAGATACATTTATTATATTTTTTGATGACTTAGGAATCATGACATGATTCATTTTTTATGTGTGATGTATCACTAGACATCTTATATATCTTATATATCAGTTTTCTTTCCATATTCATGTGGCAATCTGTCTATTTGATGCTATTGTTGCTTTAAATGTTTCAAAAATTAAAAAAAAAATGAATATTTTTGTATTTTTTTAAGTTTGCCGATATATTGCCGATGTTTTGTCGATTTTTACGAAACGATGTTTTCTGGACCTTGGCGATTTTTTCGCCGAAACGATTTTTGTAACACTGTCTTAAACAAAAAGGGAGCGTAAACGATTATACACACGAATGGGAGGTTCTGGCAACAAGGTAGTGCAGATTCACTGATGAACACTTACTAAAAATGTATATCTGTGGATTAAAGGATTACATTTGTAGCAAAATTAAACTATGGAATCCTAAAACTATTGAAGATGCTAGACACGCAACAAGGCTACTTGAACAAAAAGACAAGTTCAATAAGTCATCATTTGTAGGTCCAGAAGCGTCAAACAAATATTCAATTGCAAAACCTAATAAGTATTCTACAGACAAGTCTAACCCAAATAAGAAATGGGTGAAAAAATGTAGATATTGTGGGGACAATTGGGTTTCAGGGCACAGATGCGATAATAAAAAAATATATACTTGCAAAGCAGAGAAAGAATCAAACTCATCAAGTAGTGAATCAGATATAGAGAACAAGAAGAAAAACAATTGTCGTAGGTGTGGGAAAATTGGATACCAAGGCACAAATGTGAGTACAGGTCATTACGCTACTTTAGAATAGTGGATGGGAAGCAAGTAGAAGTCCCGAAAACAGAGGATGAAATCACTAAAGCATACAACGTAGATTCTGACCATGATGACATACCGCAAAAAGCATCACTAGCTTCAATCTCATGTGTCCAAAAAAAATCGAAATGAAGAAAACAAACTTCAAAGAGAGATAATTACTCCAAAATATATTCCACCACATCTCAGAAAGGATAAAAGCCAACCTCCAAGAAAAGAAGAAAGTAAACCTACAGTTTTTTTGGCAACTATGACAGGAAAACCACAACCTAAGACCCTAAAACTTAAGGGAGTCATAAAAGATAGAAATTTAATAATACTCATAGATTCTGGCAGTACTCATAACTGTATAGACATTGATGTCGCAAAAAAGCTAAACCTTTTCATCTACCCCACCACGGACCTCACAGTTAAGGTTGCTAATGGACAAAAGGTCAAGGAGCTTGGAAAATTTCATAAAGTCTCAGTTCAAATTCAAGAACTAGAACTACAAACAGGATTCTACGCTCTATTGCTCGAAGGAATGGATATGGTGCTAGGTGCGGAATGGTTGATACAATTGGGGAGTTATGCCACAAACTTTGAAGAACAATTCATGGAATTTAATTGGCAAGGTCAACACTATAAACTAGATGGTGTCGAAGCATCCACTCTTAAGAAGAATCAATTACCACCAACGAAAAAAACTTCATTTCACTACAAAAACATGCTCTACTGGAGAGAATCCTATTTTACTATGCTTTGAGGACAAAACGTTTCTTAATGTTGATATTATGGTAGCTGCGGGAGGTATCAACCTCCATGTGTAATCTCTATCTAGATTAGAATATTTCGGAAGCTAGAGAAACCCTAAACAGATGTGTAGAAACCTTAGAAGACAAGTCGGCTCAATAAAAGAATTAATTGTTACCGCGCAATTTGTACTTGCCCAAAGCCCAAGGCAAGTGGACACAGAATTGGCGTAACTGGGAATGACCTATCACTATCACCTTAATAGGAAATCCCTTTCTATTTAGGAGTATGTCAAGACTACCCCAGGGGAGATGTCCCCAGTGACCTGAGGGTTTGAGAAGGCCAAGGCAAATGATATAAGGAAGTTCCTCCCCTCTCACAGGTCACTCAAGTTAGGGTTCTTTATGTCTTATTGAAGCTGAAGCAAAAGAATATTATTGTGTACCTGCCCAAAACAAGACAACACAGCGAAAAGGGGCACTTTCCAAGTACCAAAATGAGATTAGTGCTTCATAAGACAATGAACTCTCAAGAAAAGTACTAGCTGATATAAAATTGCACTAGTATAACAGTTTATAACAACAAATGATTATTTTCAAATTTTGTAACAACCACAATAATGATGCTTCAAAATGCTTGAATAAAGACTTGAAATAATAGCTTTAACTAGGCAAATTGATAATAGATATTTACAAGCAGTTTTTGGCACCACTTAATTTCAGCCAATAACCCTTAAAGAGGGCCCAATTTCAAACCACCACTTGTGTGATGAGTCAATCATGATAAAATGAGAGTTTTATCTCTCTATTTATACAATAATTATGACCTTTAATTAAAATTAGGTCATCAGAAGGCCGACATGGCCAAATTACATCAAAAATCTAGTTTTTACATAAATGTCATTAATTAAACCCTAAAATCACGTTTAGAGGCGACGTCATGCCCTTCTAGGGTGACGTCATGCCTCCTGGGTGGAATGTTGGGCCTCATCTGCAAAACGTTAGGACTCCTAAGCCCCTGGATGATGCCACACATGCCAATTAGCACACAACTGCCTCCATAATGCCAATCTTGACGCTGGGTGACATCTAGGGTCACAAAGGTGACGTCATGGTCCTACCAATGCCAACATCTAGGGGGAAGAGCAAGATCCCCCTGGGTCTTGGTTTTCCAAAGTGTCTCTGGTGAAAATCCTTCTTTCTTCCTGGTGCAAGTCTCTGACATTTCTCTGCCCCTGGCTGGGGTCACAACATCCATCGGTGGGCTTTCAGCCTCATGGAGGTCCAAGCTAATCATCTCCCCATATGTACCTGTCCACCGGGCCAAGTCTTGCAGCAACAACAGGTACGCCCTCCATGGGCTCATAAGTCACAGGGATCATAGCAATGTCAATCACATCCAATAATCAAATTACCCAAACATGTGAATCAAACCCCCCTTTACCCTGGCAAATGCTCAAAGATGTTATGCAGTTTAACAAGTCAGGTTTGGAGAGGGTCTTAGGATGTCCTATTGGGCTAATCCTCCTCAAGTTTGGGGTGTTTCCTAGGTGAGAGCCAATCTAGGTTATGTAAGTGTGTGAAATGGTGTAGGAGAAATGTTTGGGTAGAGGGTGCAGTGATAACAGGGAAATGTAGGTCTTTCCTGTGGGTGCCTCTGTAGAGGGCGAATTGCATCTTATCATGGATGCCATTGTTTCCTAGCCCATTCAATGCCTTTTATTCTTAGTCTTATTGCTTTTTGGTCTTTTTCTTTTCAAGGGAAAAGTTGGGGGACACTGTCCTGGCATGGTGACCAAAGGTGACAACGTAACTCACAAGCATTTCACGGAAATGAGAAGGCTGGCTCGTGATGAGACCCCCTTTCTCTTGGCTATGCCACTAAGAGCCACTACCCTGGTTTGGTGACGAGATAGATGGTAGTGTCATACTGCTACATGCCCATGGACCTAATAGGTCGGCTGATGATGAGACCTCCCATCCACCAACTAGACCTTGAGTTTTGTTTTATCTTACGGGTTCCTTTTTCTTATTGAGAAGCCTTTTATTGCTTTCTTAGGAATCTCTGGGCAAAGCATCTTAAAGGTTATATTTTGGATTTTAACGCTTGCCAGCTACTTTTACCCTCTGGGCCTTTAGCCCCTTCTTCCCACAAGGGAAGGTACAACCCTTCCTAGTGTGGCAAACCCAATGCCCGAACCACGGTAGGGGAAGATGAGAGGAATAATGATGAAAAGTGGTAAGTATGGAAGGAATGGACGATGACCTTTCATAGACCCACCCAATGGCAACTCATCCTAAAGGAGAACCAGCTTACCAGGGCATTCTGTCACCCCCCCAGGTATGAACAAGTTAAAGAGCATAATTTCCAAGCAAACGTTATGGAATGAAGGAGAGTTAAGTGCAACATATTCAAAATCTTTGAAAATCAGAGTGACACATACCATGATACTCAGACTCTTTACCTCATAGAGCAAGACCCACTGCTACTTCAGGACCATGCTGGTGGGATGGATGGTGCTGCTGCTGATAGACGAGCTGCACTGAAGAAAAGATGGCCCCTCTAGGGCCAAGTTTAAGTCGTCCGACTCTCGGCATTCCATGTCTAGGACTTGTGGGCCTTGAGACATACTCTCCTTAGTTATCCCTAGGATAGGGGATAACAAGCCTCTAAAAGGAGAAGTCGGCCTAGACATGTGACAAAGAGCACTATAAATAGAGGGTGCTTGAGCTCATTTGGACACACACTCACTCACAAGCTCACAAAAGTCTAGTGGTGCGCAAGTCTAGAGGAGGAGTGCAACTGCAACGATTCCAGCTAGGTATTGGTCTTGGTTTATGGTTTTGGACTTTCTTCTTGGTGCGCTATCTTTGAGAGAGAGGTGCGCTCTCTCTTGGTTTTTGGTACTGCTTCCGAAATTATTCTATCTGTCAAGGTTACGGTGCTCGGGGGTGGTTGTGTGCCTATGGTTGGGTGACAATATTGTGATATTGTCTATGGTTAAACGAGCACATCTTAACAGGTTATGGGCTCACACCACCTTCAGGACAATCTAACCGCTGGAAGGTAAAGTGGCAATTCTTTGTTAAGCTCGTTGTGGCACCAATTGCAGTTGCAACTAGGGTTTATGATCTTGCAGTTGCAACAAACCCTAACGTAATTCTTTGGGCACTTCAAGTGAGACGTTTGGCATAATTCCTGGACATTCTATTGCGCCTTAGCCTAGCGCACCTCTTGGTACCTTTAGCTAGCAAAAACGTGAAGGTTGAATTTTTGGGTCAAAGTCAAAGTTTGATTGGTCAAGGTCAAATTCAAAGTTTGACTGGTCAAAGTAAAAGTCAAAGACAATCATGACTTACTCCATGAAGATAGAAACCAAGCTAGAAGGAGCTTTAAACTTCAGAGCATGGAAGACATGGATTGACCTCATCCTTGCCAAGAACAAGGTTCTAGATATCGTGAAGGGCAAGATCATGGAAACACACTTTGAGGCAGGAAAAGAAAATGAACCTCAGAGCATTGCAACAATGGAGAAGTTCAAGGACAATGACATCAATGCTATGAGTATCATTGTGGACTCTGTCAAAGATCACTTGATACCCTACATATCCAATCTTGACTCATCCAAGAAGATGTATGATGCCCGAACTAACCTCTTTGTAGTCAGAAATATTGAACAAGTGATGAGTCTGAAGAATGAGCTTTGTGACACAAAGATGACTATGGATGACACTGTAGCCTCATACTTTGTAAGGATTTCTCAGTTGAGAGATCAACTACAAGCCATTGAAGAAGTTATTCCAGAAAAGGAAATTGTGAATATTGCACTTAATGGTCTCTCTAGATCATGGGATGCATTTGCTGCAAGCATGAACACAAGGAAGGAGTTTTCAATGCTTGAAGACCTTTGGACCTGTTACTCACAAGAGAGACAAGGATAAACTCAAAAGGAAGATCTCAAAAGGAAGAGGATGCTCAAGCGTATGCAACAAAGTTCAAGAGACACGGAGGTAAGAAAAGATTTGGTTCAGGAAAGAAATTCAATCATAAGAAAGATATGTCAAAGGTACAATGTTATGGATGCCATGATTATGGCCACTACAAAAAGGATTGCCCTAAACTAGCAAAGAAGAGAAAGGAAAGACACCATGCGTCAGTTGCCAATGATGAAGAACCTTCAAAGAAAGCCAAGCATGAAGAAACAAATTTCTTCTACTACTCAACTCTTACAGGATCTTTTGAAGATGACATGTGGCTAATCGATAGTGGAGCTTCAAGACATATGACTGGTGATCGTGAAAATCTCTCAAGTGTGAAGGAAAATGAAGCCTCTCATAAAGTGGAACTTGGAGACAATAACTCCTATTCAGTCAAAGGATTGGGAAAAGCTTCTATCAAAATGGAATCAGGTAACAATGTTCATCTTAACAATGTTTGATATGTTCCTGGTTTGAAAAGGAATTTAGTATCTATTTCTTGCTTGGAAGACAAAGGAGATAGAATATCCTTTGTCGATGGAAAAGTTCATGTATGGTCTAAAGACTCAAAGAAAGAAGATGCTAGAGTCATTGGGATTCGTGAAGGAAGATTGTATAAACTCCTAGGTCAGAATGCTCAAGCCCTTGTACATGATGAACTCAATCCTAGTGAGTTATGGCATAAAAGGTATGCTCACCTTCATTATCAAGCATTTCCATCTCTAAAACAGATGGTTGTAGGCATACCAGAACTACAATCAGTACACAAAGGTATTTGCAGAGGATGTGCACTTGGGAAGAATATTAAGAAGCCATTCCCAAGTAGTGAGAATAGATCCAAGGAGATCTTTGATCTGATACGCTCAAATGTATGTGGTCCTATGCCAGTGAAGTCTCTAGGAGGCTCTCTTTACTATGTGACGTTCATAGATGACTTCTCAAGAAACACTTGGATGTACCTGATAAAGACGAAAGATGAAGTATTTGGCAAGTTCCGAGAATTCAAAGCTGAAGTGGAAAACTTGACAAATAAGAAGATCAAGACGATAAGATCTGATAATGGAGGAGAATACACCTCCAAGGAGCTCGTTGCTTTTTGTAAAGTAGCTGGGATTAGGAGGGAGCTAATTGTCCCACATAATCCTCAACAAAATGGTGTGGCAGAAAGAAAGAACCGTTCCATTGAAGAATCTGTTAAGGCAATGATGAATGACTAGAATCTATCCATGTTTCTATGGGGAGAAGCAACTATGACAGCTGTATATATTCAGAATAGAAGTCCTCATCGTATATTGAAGAGCATGACTTCAGAAGAAGCCTTCTCCGGAAAGAAGCCAAGTGTGGAACACTTAAGGATCTTTGGGTGTCTTGTCTATATCCATGTTCCCAAGGACAAAAGGAAGAAGTTGGAACCTTCAGGAAAGAAGGGCATATTTATTGGATATAGCGATACATCGAAAGCTTACAGAATATATGTCCCAAGTCAACAGAAGATTGAAATCAACAGGGACGTAACTTTTGATGAGAAGATTGCCTTCAAGAAATCTATAGAAGATCCCATAGACTCCAATGATGAAGAAGAATATGAAGACCCCAAGGAAGAAAGTACATGTTCACCAAAAGATCCTAGTGAAGAACCAGACCAACCACTTGAACCTGTAGAACCAGTTGTTATACCCAGGAATCGAAAACGACTAGCATGGCTAGAATCCACCTTACAAGAAGCAGAAAGACATAAAGCTCCCAGTGGCACCTTTAGGGAAAGCAAGAGGCCCAAAAGATTCTCTAGCTATGCGACACTCATGACAAGTCTTGTCAATGCAGAACCTTCCACTTTTGAAGAAGCAGTCAAGAAGAAAGAATGGAAGGAAGCTATGGTGGAAGAATATCAATCCATCATGAAAAATGATGTATGGGAAATTGTGCCTAGACCTGAAGGAAAGTCGGTAGTAACTTCAAAATGGGTTTCCAAGATAAAACATGCAGTAGATGGGAGTATCGATAAATACAAGGCGAGATTCATGGCTAGAGGGTTCTCCCAACAGGAGGGAGAAGACTATGATGAGACATTTGCTCCAGTTGCCAGATATACCTCTATCAGAGCCATTATATCTCTTGCAACATCCATGGGTTGGAGTTTACATCAGATGGATGTAAAGACCGCTTTTCTCAATGGAGTAATTGTAGAAATTCTGAGGTCCTATGAGGCTGCCATCTAAGGTCTGTCCTTGACCTTAGTATGGCTCTAAGTTTCAACTGTATGGCTGTCTTCTTTTGCTGTTTTAGGACAGCAGACAGTCATCCCACTTTCTGCTCAATGTTTTATAGGTTAAGTGCTCTTTTAAGGTGCCCTTGCAAGTGTTTTC
>JASDQU010739871.1:314298-333315 GCA_032191745.1 Picea mariana
CACTAAGGAAACCCACTTTCCTTAGTTGCTTTATGTCTATTAATTCACCCACATTGTGAATTAATTGTCACTTTATGACTTAAGTGACATATTTCACTTTTGACTTAAAACTCCTAAGTCAAAGTGAAATTAGAATCATAAAGTAAAGTACAAGGGTAATAGTCTTCCCCCTTTGCGCTTAGAGACTCATAAGCACATGGGGACCACTTTCCAAGGTATCCAAATCTCAACAGTAATTGAGGAAGAAGTATACATAGAGAAACCTCAAGGTTTTGAGGTACACCCGAGAGAAACCCATGTATGCAGATTAAAGAAGGCCTTGTATGGACTCAAGCAAGCTCCAAGAGCTTAGTATGCACGAATTGACAGCTACTTGACGAGACTTGTATTTTCCAAAAGCTATGCTGATCCAAACCTTTATTACAAGGTTGTGAATGATGCACCTATGATCCTACTACTATATGTTGATGATTTGTTTCTGACAGGTGCAGAGTCTCTCATTATTCAGTGTAAGAAGGAGCTAGCCTCTGAGTTCGATATGAAGGATCTTGGTCTCATGCATTATTATTTGGGACTAGAAGTATGGCAAAAGCGTGGTGAAATCTTGAGATATGCCTCAAACAGTGATGTAAAACTGCATGGATTTACTGATTCAGATTGGGCAGGGAGTGTAGATGACAGAAAGAGTACTTCTGGTATATGTTTCAGTTTGGGATCTGCTATGATATCATGGGCTAGCAGGAAACAAAAGTTTGTTGCACTCAGCATTGCAGAAGCAGAGTATATTGCAGCTTGTGATGCTTGTACGGAAACAACATGGCTCCGTAAGATGGTTTTTGGACTATTTGATCAGGTGCTGGATTCGACTGTGATACATTGTGATAATCAGAGCTGTATGAAGCTTTCAGAGAATCCTGTGTTCCATGATAGGTCGAAGCACATTGAGATCAAGTACTATTTTCTCCGTGATAAAGTCCAGAAGGGAGAAGTGATTCTCCAGTACAACTCCACCGATGAGCAGACAACTGATATTTTGATGAAGCCTCTGTCCAAGATAAAGTTTGTATACTTGAGGGACAAGCTGGGACTCATGGAGATTTCTCCCTTGGTTGAAAGGGAGGAGATGACTTCCTCGATTGGGAGGGAGTGCTGATATATGGCATCATGGATAGTCAGTGTGCTGGTGGACAAACATTCTCCCTGTGGAGAATGGTCCAGGTTGACAGATTGCTGATGTGTATCATGCTAGTACAACTTAGATATGATGCTTCAAAATCATGCTAATACAACTTAGATATGATACATATGTCCTGAGATGCATCATGCTAGTACAACTTAGATATGATGCATTAGCATCATGCTAGTACAACTTAGAGATGATGCATATGTCTGAGTTGCATCATGCTAGCACAACTTAGATATGATGCAGTAGCTTCATGCTAGTACAACTTAGAGATGATGCAGGTGACTCGCATCATGCCAGTACAACTTAGAGATGGTGCATCGACACCATGCTAGTACAACTTAGAGATGATGTAAACGGTACTCCACATCATGCCAGTACAACTTAGATATGATGCATTCGCATCATGCTAGTATGACTTAGAGATGAAACAATGGAGATGATGGTTTTTGTAGCCATTGAGGACATTCAACATCTGCTGGGACAATCATTCTTCTAGGACTTATGTTCGGATTAGAAGAATGGTCCTTGTATCACTTTGTTGAGTGAGTGACTGATGCGAGACACTCTATTGAGTGCGCTGAGTTCATCACATGACTTATTTAGCATCATGCTCGATTACTTAGATGGAGTATGGCCTCAAGAGATGATGCAGTTGATGATATATTTTTGATGCTAGGATGCTAACAGATGATACTGATAGTGGTAATGTTGCTCGTGACTTGATCTACGTGATCATGAGATAGCCCATGTGGCTATGACGATGCTACTTGTTAATACCTCCCTAGCTAGGAGGGAGTGTTGATATTATGGTAGCTACGGGAGGTATCAACCTCCATGTGTAACCTCTGACTAGATTAGAATATTCCGGAAGCTAGAGAAACCCTAAACAGATGTGTAGAAACCCTAGAAGACAAGTCGTCTCAATAAAATAATTATTATTAAAGTATTAGTCTCTAAAAGGAGAAGTCGGCCTAGACAGGTGACAAAGAGCACTATAAATAGAGGGAGCTTGAGCTCATTTGGACACACTCACTCACAAGCTCACACAAGTCTAGTGGTGCGCAAGTCTAGAGGAGGAGTGCAGCTGTAACGACTGCAACTGGGTATTGGTCTTGGTTTATGTTTTTGGACTTTCTGCTTGGCGCGCTATCTTTGAGAGAGAGGTGCGCTCTCTCTTGGTTATTTGTTGGGTCTGGTACTGCCTCCGAAATTATTCTGTTTGTCAAGGTTATGGTGCTTGGGGGTGGCTGCGTGCCTATGGTTGGGTGACAATATTGGTTGGGTGACAATATTGTGATATTGTCTATGGTTAAACGAGCACATCTTAACACTTAAGAGGGTGGCAATGTAACAAACATAACTATGAACATAATAACATCATAATAATAATAATATAGTTTGTTAACGTAAGTCAAGAGGCCCGTACCTCTTTACCTCGTGACCGGTCAATGCTATAAATAAACCGTCATGAGGGTGATTGTAAACATCACCTATGATTCATTATCAATCAATTATACAATTCAGAAATATTCTGTCTACAAATTAAATAACAAGCTTACTTGTTACATCCTCTTGGTCATACATGTGCTACACCTTGAACATGAGCTTAACCTTGCTTAACTAGGTTTGCTCTTTGACTTCATCTCCAAGGTTGTACTGTGGTATCTTCATCTGGAGGTTGTAATTGGTTATCGACACCTTTGTACTTAACAATCCAATTGACCTACTTTTGTGGTCACTGGTTGGACATTAATCAAATTGTCTTATCTCATCTTATCTTATGAGAGTTCCATGGTAGTGGTGAACTTGAAGGGGTGTTACCCTTCATTCCCCAATGGTTAGCTTCTCCCCCTCATCTTGAAAGATTGGGTCGCAGAAGGAAGTTTCAGGTTCAGTTGGTTCCTTTCCTTGCATCAACTGCATCATTTCATGTGCTAGCTTCATGAAAGTTACTTCCAACTCTTTCTTAGTCATGTAAGATTGAGATCTTGTTCTCCACATTTTTTTTCATTGTTTTGCTTTTTTTTTTTGTTTTTGTAAAAAACTAATTGAGAATCAAACTCGACGAGAGTGAAAGTCCACTAAGCTCTCATACCAACTTGCAACAGCCCTGTAACCAAATGTGGCCACTACTGCATCATAAATGGAAAATGAACTGTAATAACATAAAACAAGGGGGGCACCTGCACACCTACAGGTGGATTGCTGTGAATCCAACTAATGGAGGAATATGTCTCTAAGAAACACTAGAAACTGGTTGATTTGTATTGATAAAATGAGAGAGATACATAAGAGAGGGGAAAAACCCCTATTTGTATTCATAGAGAGGCAAAAACCCTAATAAAGCCCCTCTCTAAACAAGTCATTAGGCCCTTTTTATTCTAAAGTGGCCTTTTACAAATATAACACTATACAAAATTATGAGCTTATAAACAAAATGGCTCATGTACATAAAGCCTAATACCTAATATGGATGTTCTGATTAGGAACAAAACAGAACTTAACAGAATGGTGTCTCTTACGTTTGAAATGCTTCAGTGAACTCCCTTTGGAATGTTTCAACAAGTTGAAACTATTTAAATAACATTCACATGGAGCAAGTGTAAGGATGAATTTGACAAGTTCAAATTGGTCTAAGCAGATCTACAGCCCCCAGAAACTCTGGTGTTGAACATCCTATGAGGATTGCATTAGTTAAACTACAGTCCTCTATCTATTGTCATTCATATTGCCTTGAAAGTTGAAAGTGATACATTGGGGTTTATTGTATTAATCTTTAAACTAATATTTTCTTCTATTAGAATTTAGGAGAGCCTGATGTAATATAAAATCTCTCTATGGTTTATACTGCATCTTGTTCATTTAACATGGGAGGATATTGGTGATAACTTAAAGATAATGCTCTCTTTCGGGTGAAGCTGAGTCAAATGGGACTCCGTGCTTATTAGGCACTTGTTATGACCCAAGGGGGGCATATATGGGGTTAAATGTATATGATATGACTCCAAGGGGAGGCATATATGGGGCTAAATGTACATGTAATGTGTAAATGTTTATGTAATAGGGTCGGCCTAATAGTAAAGGATCCTCATGTGTAGTGTGTGAATAGGTATATACTATATATAGAGATCATATATTCATTATCGAGAACATGTGAAGTGTGTTGTATGAATGTATTTGGGTATTTGGAGGAGGTTCTCCTATTCTGTAGGGAGTTATTGTGTAACTCATCTCAATAATGAATACATGATCTCTATATATAGTATATACCTATTCACACACTACACATGAGGCCCCTTTATTGTTAGGCCGACCCTATTACATATACATTTACACATTACATGTACATTTAGGCCCATATATGCCCCCCTTCGGGTCATATCATATACATTTAACCCCATATATGCCCCCCTTGGGTCATAACAACACTCATGTTCTCACTGTGGCTTGGGGGATGTGCACTGAGCACTCAGATTTTCGATGATCATGGTCTATCTGCATATATTTTTGCTTGTATTGGTCCTGGCAACCTGGGTCACTTTCCAAAATCACCTCCCACAAAAGGATACAACAAAGCCACTGGAAAGTGGGCCTGGCTGAATTGTAGAAACCCATTAATTTGTGTCTGTAATCCCCGTAGAGATGGCAGGCCCTACCTGTCTGGGCATGGGCTCACTGTATGATTGGCAGATCTTGCAGATCTGAAAAATGATGAATTTATATTTTAAAAGTGAATGCTCCAATTTTGTTCTACTAGTATATGATTATGGAGATTAATGGTGAATGCCTTAAAATTAAGCATTTTATACCTGAAATTAAGTAAATATCTGGGATGAACCATATAACTTATGATTTTATGAATATCGTTTTCAAAAAAATTGTCAAAAAATACCAAGTCACAGATATTGGCCCCTAAAATTAACCCTGGATGCTACCTTTTAAGGTTTGCAGCATTTGTTGCTAGAATGAATGAAGCTCCTTAACATTCATTCTTTTATTATAACTCATTGATGGATACTTGCTTGTGTTAGTGCTGCAGATGTGAAGGTGTGCATGGAGAAAGTACATTTGCTTCGATTTGCTGAGGAAATCTGTTACAATGGTATTCTGATAATTAAGCCAATCAGTTCAGGATTGGAAATTGGTGCCTCAAACTGGGTAGTTACAGGCCCCAGAAGAAGCTTGACATACATGGTAGGCTCTATCATTGACACAGGCCATGCAAAGGGTCTTGATATTCAATTATTACAGGGAACTGATTTAATTTTGTTTTCGGATTTTTCATCTTTGACTGAAATGGATAAGCTACCCAAGGAGAATGCTACACACAATGAACATGATAAGTCGGACACAAAGGACTGTACACATCCAGCTGTTGCAAAGTTCAGATATAAATTTCCAGTATATAGGCATTTCAAGCCTTCAACCGACATATCTAGTGCCCATGGAATGCAGTTGCCAAGTAATTCTTTTTCTTCAGCAAGCACTGGGCTAAGTTCTGTAGGAATGATGGACTCAAATAAGTCACAAGCAGTGGGGATGTTTCGTTCATCTCCTGTAAGCAGCAGTGTCGAGAAAGCAATTGGGATTGAGCCTGTTGAAGCTTCAGGAAGTGGATGTGTGACTCCTGTCGAAAGGGAGAAATTTGTTCTTATATGCAATGCTACAAGAAAGGCTGTTGAAGCAGGTGGTTCTGTTCTAATACCTATAAGTCGTACAGGTTCTATGCTCCAACTAGTGGAGGAGATATCTACAGCGCTTCATTCAGCAGGCTTACGGTATGGATCTTTTACCCCCTTTTGCTGTTGAAATTGTGCAATTTACCCGGTAAAAAAAATCAGTGCTAGAGTGTAACAGTCACCAGTATGATGCTGTCTCATCTTCATGAAACTGAACAATAAACTGGGATCACCTGATGCATGAGAAATTGGGATGTGGCATGAGATAAGTAGCTCTTAAACTGCGCCTATTTCAGGCAAGGATTTCAGATTGAAATCCGGCAAAAAATTCGATGGAGAGTATGATTCCACCATAGGTATAGTTCTGTACATGGAGGAACTCTGCCTGTAGGGATGTTGGCCCTCTCTGGATTGACCCAGAAACTTAAAATTCCTGAAAAATGAATGGATCAATTGGAATCAGAACTTTGCCTGTGATGTTTCGCTTGATTCTGGCATATCTTGCTCTAAATGGGGCATTTTGAGTGTCCTTTATAAACACCTTGGAATGTTGTTCGACTTCATAAATATGTACACGACTGAGTATTGATTAGATGGATGATCCTTGTTTCTTGAATATGAGGAGGTGACCTAACTGATTAGATGTCCTGTAGGCTTTATATGGTCCTTATGCACAACTAATACAATCCGGACTTTTACTTTTTAAGCAATATTTATGAATCCTTCAGTTTTAGGCAGCGGGAAGACCCACCGATGGATTCATTGCTATTAACTTTAATGAGCATACTGCGAGTTTATACACAGAAATACAACTGTAGTATGAATTTGACCATATTTTCCATGTAGTGCAGATATGGTACAGCTCGGGAAAGCCCTAGATTTTCTGTGTTCAAATTTAATTTTCCTACGCTGATTTCAATTGTGAGAAGGGCATCTAAAACTGAAACTCCATGCTGCAGATGAATCCAGAGATCTGCAATCTGTTTTGGTCTTTTTCGTTTGTTGTATGGCAATCTTCCAGTATTGTTGTCCAGGAATTCACGCAGGTCATTTTGCTGCTAATTTTTTGGCTATAGATCATTGATGCTAGGGCTTCTTTCACAGGCTTTCTTTCTTTGTCAACCAGCACGTTAGGGCTTCCTCAGTGGCATTTCTCTGCGATTGAATGGCATCTCGATTCTCAATTCTGTGCTGCCCCTGCTACTCAATGGTGTCTCAGATTGTTGATGCTCTGTCATTGTATGAACATCTAAAATATGGCGGGTCTATAAATTTAGGGGCATGGGTATATCTGTGAATGTGTGCAGGCACCTGCTGTTCCATGCCTGATATGGCTTTAACCTACAATGAGAATCTGCCAGAAAAACACCTTTAGATTTTATTAGTGGATTCACACTTTGCTGTCTGGTTGTTGAGGGTGTTTGGCTCCTTCAAGTTTCAAAGCCTTTCAAATAAGTTGTGTATGAATATATATAAAAAAAATCCATGAAAGCTACATATTAAAATATAAAAGTTAATTTGATGATAAAAGTTAAAAGTTATTATATAAGTTAAAAGTTATTATATATAGCCTCGAGGGTTAGCTCAAGTGGCCATGAACCAGACGTGAGATCTCTCCCCTAAAGTTGGGGAGGTCACGGGTGTTGATGTTTGGGCAGCATCGGAAAGACTGAAACATTCTAATAGATTAATAATTAATAATATGATTATTAAACAATATTATTAATGTAATAATATATTTATAATATAAAGTATAAACATATATAATAAAGTATAAAGTATAAATATAGAGTATATTTATATTATATTTATAATATAATATAAAGTATTAATATATTTATTACCCAAGGGACGCATCTCTTCATGGATGGTCACCATATGTTCTTTATATATAGAACACTCATCATTGTAATAAGATATTCATTTATATCCAATATCATCTCTTATGAAAATTCAACATGGTATTAGGGCAGGACTAGGCTTTACTCCCTCACAGGAGGGCCCAGGAAAATGAGAGTAGAGTAAAGTCTTGGGAGTTTTAAATTTATTGGGTTGTTGCAATCTCTATGTACAACATATTTACTTTTTACTACTACCTAAATTATAGAAAGAATGCCATAAATTATGGTGGGCAGTAATTTCTAGTAAAAATATCTTATTACCTAAATATGAGGAATGTACTGCATATTTACTTCTACATATATTTATGCAAACAATCGCATGAATTATAGAGGAACAATTTAACAAAGTCAAATACTATATGGATGGATTATAACCAAATTAATCTTTGGGTAGTTACGGGAGGTATTCTCCAACTATTTATAAGAAAGAAGATTAAATTAAATTTTAAATTTAATTTTCAAAGAGACGTGTCTTTTTGGATCAATTTAATATCACTATAAAAAGACACAACAATAGACACACATATTTTTCTCTTTCACATGTGGGAAGTGATCCAAGGAAGAGACCGAAGTTTCTAAGTAGTTGAAATTTTCTGAGTGTAATTACTTAGTGATGTTCTATAGTTTACTAAAGTAATATCGTTGGAAGTAATTACCACTTGCGGAAAATTGTGCTTGTTTGATTTAACACTAGAAAATCAACATGGTTAGCCATATGACATCGAGTATATGATGGATGTGTGTTAGTAGAAGATGTATCATTTCGAGGGTCGCTGTATATAGTTGTGCACAAGATAAATTGATCTCCTCTAGAAGATGCTTTTTGTTGTTCTTGTTTGTTGTTCCGGGCACGTCACAGGTAATAGTTCTGAGAAGGAGCCATAATGACAGTCGTAGGAAGCAACATGAAGCAAGACTATCCAAACATAGAGTTGTGCACATCCATGTAATGAAGAAGAGGAGGAGGTCAACACATGTAGAGGGAGCAGATGACTCCGAAGACTATATAGCCTCAGAGGGAGTGATGGCTTCAGATGTTTTCTGCGGGACATGTTGTAGCTATTAGAGAGGTACCCACTGGCCCTGGATGCATACTGTGAAGTCACTATGGATTTCCTGTGATGTATAGATTCGTGTGTTCGATAGTCAATGGTCATGAGCTTGTGTGGATGGCAACAATGTTAAGAGTCTGTGCCGGATATAATACCTTCCTCGTTAAGAGGGAGTGTTGAGATTTTATGTAATTTCGGAAGTTATTCTTAAGTGTTAATGTTTCAACATCGGGCTGACATTTTTCTGTGATTGGTCATGGTAATTTGACCAATGGAGAATGTCCCTGGCATAGTCTTCTAAGGACATAAGACTCAAAAGTGTGTGGCTTTCAACATCCGAAAGGGCTGGAATTCTTCATGTGGTACATATGGCAACCTGATCAGGAAGAATGGTCCTTGTAATCAGAGAACACTCCGTTGAGTACGTGACAACTATGGGACACTCAGTGTGCAGATTGAAGAAAGCTTTATATTGATTAAAACATGCACCTCGAGCATGGTATGGCATGATCGACAATTTTCTAAGGAGCTTAGGATTTACAAACAGCAGAGCAGATCCTAACCTTTACTTTAAGGTTGTGGATGATGGTCTGGTAATACTACTACTGTATGTGGATGACCTATTTCTAAACAGGTGTGGAAAATCTCATCTCAGAGTGTAAGAGAAAAAATGGCTGCTGAGTTTGAGATCAAAGATCTCAGGATGATGCATTACTTTTTGGGTCCCGAGGTATGGCAGAGACAGGATGAGATCTTTCTAAATCAAGGGAAGTATACAGTAGAAATTCTAAAGAGGTTCGGGATGTTGGATTGCAAGGCAATGGCTACATCTATGGTATCAAATATGAATTTACTGCAGGATATGACTTTAGAGACTATGGATGTTACTTTATACAGGCAGATGGTGGGTTCGTTGATGAACTTGACGAACAGAAGACCAGATATATGTTTTGTTGTGAACACCCTGAGTCAATATATGGAGCATCCCAGGTACGTTCATTCGGTCGCAGCAAAACATGTTGTAATATCCCAGATCCAAATAATCTAGGAAAAGCTGCGACTCTGCGGTGTTTATTGTCTGATCTAATACACTAGGGGTTTCTGGATGCGTTTAAGCTGTTGGGTTTAACATGCTTGGTGTTTTTGCATGTGTGTGTAGATAAATAAGTTGTTTAACAACATATGAATAAGCATACAGATAGAGAATGGCACAAAGACTGTAAATCATATATTATGAGTTTTCTGCTGGTTACAATGCCGTATGTTGCTGAAAATAGAGAATCACTCGGTTAGATCAGATCTAAGTGGATCTTAGCCGGAATACAATAAAGAAATAAACTAGAAGGATGATACCCGGATGATAGAAGACTGCTACTGGATAGGGTATGGGCCGGATGATCCCCTGCGCGCTACGATAACTCACATGGCAACTGTTGTGGGACTGGATTGTGTGCCCTGGTGGCTACACACCTCGGATCTGATTGGAAAATGTCTCAAACAATGCGCCCTGCCCTCTCACACAGTCTTGGTGACTGACGACCTGACAATCGACCCTCTGCTAATCTGTCTGTTCCTCGAATGGATTCCTCTGGGGGAAATGTGCCCCAATTGCTACTGCAAATGCGCTTTAGAGATTCCTCCATTAGAATCTGCTGATAATGGTCTCAAAATGTGTGCCCTGGATCACCCTGTACTGGGTCAGAAGGGTTTCCCCAGATCTGTCCAGATGAAGCCTGTAGAACCCTGAATGTGCCTCCTCTCAAGCTGCGCCCTCATTGGGTAAATGATGCGCTCTGGATGACTTCACCGTCAAAATCTAACGAGAAAATAGACAATGGATGCGCCTTGCCTTCCTCTCAACTGGGTCGGAAGGGAATCTTCGGATTCTCCCTGGCTGGGACAAGTCGAACCTCTCTGATGCTCAGTAGCTGCGACCTCTGCCTGGATAAGTGCGCCCTCACTGCTGCAAACTGGATAATTGCTACTGAAGTACGATGGAATATCTAGATGATCTTCCCGGTGACTAGGGTGTCTTCCTCTTGGAATCAACCTCTGGGTGTCTTCCTCTTGAAATCAACCTCTGGGTGTCTTCCTCTTGGAATCCACAAAGCTCGGGGTTCGCCTGAACCTGAGATGCGACTCTCTCCTCAACTGTCAAGTTCAATTCTTCATAATGATGAATTAGGTCGCTTTACCTTCTCTTATAGCTGCCCGAAACCCTAATTCACTGTTGACCTAGTTTTAGCTCCCTCACTTAGGCGCCTGCTCTATTTTTAGCTCAAGTTGGCTTAAAAGCGCTTTTAGTCACTTTTAGCTCAATGTCACTTTCGAATTATAACACCCTCCACTGAAGTGACCTCTAGTAACCCTGTTTACCCCTCTACGGCCCTGGCTATAGTCTAACAAGGCTGTTTAGATTACTAAGCCCTCCTCTTTGGAGCTCCTATCTGGAAAGGGACATTACAGTCCTCCCTTCTCGAGATTGCTTGTCCTCAAGCAATACCAATCCAGGGTGCTGTAACACCTGTTCACTCTCCCAAGTAGCATCCTCTATTGGAAGCCCTCTCCATCTGATCAGACACTCTCTGATGACCTTGCTCCTCAGTTTCGGCTCTTGGAACTCTAGTACCTCCTCCGAAACCAACTCCAACTGTCCCTCCTCATCCAAAGGGGGAAGCTTCTCTAATGTGCTGCTGAATTGTCCCACGACCTTCTTGAGGCAAGAAACGTGGAACACATTATGAATCCGACTCCCTTCTGGAAGCTCTAGCTCATAGGCAACCTCGCCTACCCTGCGCATGATCCTATAAGGTCCATAGAATCTAGGCTTGAGCCTCTCTACCCCACTCTTCTTCAGAGATGACTGTCTGTAGGGTTGGAGTCTTAGGAATACCAAGTCCCCAACCTCGAAGCTGCGCTCTATCCTGTGCCTGTCTGTACTGATCTTCTGTCGATTTTGAGCTGTCTGCAGGTTCTCTTTCAGTAATTTGAGAATCTCCTGACTAATTTGAGAATCTCCTGACTCTCGGTGATCTAGTCCTTGGCTTTGGAAGCCTTGCTCTCCCCCAAAACCAAGTCTATCAAAGTGGGAGCATCATAACCGTACAATGCTTGGAAGGGTCTCATGCCAATGGACATGTGGAAGGTGGTGTTGTAGCAATGCTCTCCTAGATGTAGCCACCTGACCCATGTTCTCTGCTGTCCACTCACATAGTTTCTCAAGTACCCCTCAACCCACTTGTTGACTATCTCTGTCAGCCCATCTGTCTGAGGGTGATAGCTGGTGTTGGGTGTCATCTCTGTCCCCACCAATCTGAACAACTCCCTCCAAAATGTACCAATAAATCGATTGTCCCTGTCACTGACGATGTTCCTCGACAACCCATGGAGTTTGAAGACCTCCCTGAAGAATAACTCGACCACCTGAACTATGCTGTAATCTATTGGTATGGCGTAGAAGTGTGCAAACTTGGTCAATCTGTCGACCACCACATAGATGCAGTCCTTACCCTGGACCTTGGGTAGGCCTGTGATGAAGTCCATTGATATGCTCTCCTATTTCTGCTCCGGAATGGGAAGCGACTGAAGTAGTCCTGCTGGAAGTGTATGCTCTGACTTGTTCTGCTGACAAGTCACACACTCACTGATGTACCACATAACATCTTGCTTGAGGCCCTTCCAAGAGAACCTCTCTCGGATTTGCTTGTAGGTTTTGAAAAACCCTTGATGGCTTGCTAGTGGCGAATCATGAACTGCTGCTAAGATCTTCTTCTTGAGCCCTGAACCTGGTACTAAATAGACTCTGTCCTTGTAGAATATGACGTCGTTAATGACCCTGTACCTGTCATCCTGAACCAACCCATCCAAAACCTCACAAGCTAACTTGTTCTTGGAATATTCCACCAACAATTGGGATTTCCAATCCGCTGAAACCTCCATCAAGGAACATGCCGTAGGTCTCCTAGATAGTGCATCGACCACAATGTTCTTCTTCCCCTTGACATACTCTATGTCGAAATCGAAGGCTTGCACCTTCGTCACCCATTTCTGTTGGCGCTTACTGAGATCCTTTTGCTCAAGGAAATACTTTAAGCTGTTATGATCTGTTTTGACTACGAACTTGCTACCCACCAAATATTGTCTGAACTTGGTCAAGGCATGCATGATCGACAACATTTCCTTGTCATAAATAGAGTACAACCTCTCGGGCTGACTGAGATTCCTACTCTCGAACACAATGGGGTGTCCTCCCTGCATCAAAACTGCCCCGATGCCCTTGCCGGATGCATCACACTCTAATACAAACGACAAAGTGAAGTCTGGTAATGCTAACACTGGACATGTGCTCATGGCTTCCTTCATGTGATCGAAGGCTTTCTGTGACTCATCGGTCCAAATGAAGGTCCCCTGTCTGGTGAGATCTGTAAGTGGTGCTCCCAGCTGAGAAAATCCCGTGACAAATCGCCTGTAATAACTGCATAGCCCAAAGAAGCTCCTCAACTGTGTCACATTCTTGGGTGTTGGCCAATCCAGAATGGCCCTGTTCTTCTCCTAGTGCACATGTACCCCCTGTTATCCCTCACTTTTAGGGATAACTAGGAGATCATGTCTCGAGGCCCATAGGTCCTAGACATGGAGTATCGAGAGTCGGATTGACTTTAGCATGGCCCTGGAGGGCCCATCTTTTCTCCCTTTCAGCGCCTCTACTTTGTCAGCAACAACAACATCCATCACCATCGGATTGGTCTTGTGTCTGAGATGGTTCTTGCTCCATGAGCTAATGAGTCCGGATATCATGGTATGTGTCACTCTGATCTTCAAAACCTTTGAATATGTGCATTTAATTCCTTCTGTTTCTAACAAATGCTTGGATCTTATACTTGCCCACTTGACCATGTATGGGGGGATTGACAGGATGCCCTAGTAAGCCTGTATCCATAGGTTCTGGTTTGCCACTGGGGGGATTTTTGAAAAGCCATCGTCCACTCCCATCATAGCACCACCTTTTCATCTTGCTTCCCGCTCACCTATCCCATTACACTTGTTCGGGCATTGGGTTGACCTATCATTTGAGGATTGCACCTTACCTAGTGGGAAGAAGGGGCTAAAGGCCCAGAAGGTAAAAGCAAGTTGGCAAAAGATAAAAGCCTTAGAATAAAACCTCGAGATGCTTCGCCCAGGGATCCCCGAGAAAGCAATAAAGAGCTTCTCAGCAAGAAACAAGAGGGACCCGTAAAATAATAAAACAAGACCCAATCAGAGGATAGGGGGTCTCATCACGAGCCAGCCTATTAGGTCCATGGGTACCTAACAATATGACATTACCACTAGCTGGTTACCACCCCGTGTAGTGACCCTTGGTTGCATGGCCAAGGGAAAGGGGGTCTCATCACGAGCCAACCTTCTCATTTCTGTGAAAGTACTTGTGGGTAATACTGCCACCACTGGTCACCACGCCAGGGCATTGTCCCCTGATTAGCCTCTTGAAGATAAAGCAATAAAGAATACAAGAATGAACAATAAAGAATAAAAGGCATGAATGGGCTTGGAAAGAATTGCATCCAGGATAGGTGCAACTCGCCTTCTACAAAGGCACCCACAGGTAAAGCTTTGCACCCTCTGCTTTCATTGCACCCACTTGACTGGACATCCGTTATCCACATCACCCACTTGCATGGCTCAGTTGAAGTCTCTTCTAGAAACATTCCTCTTCCAGTGGACACTAGCCCAATAGGACGCCCTGTCACTTTCTCCAAACTTGTATTGCAGGCTTGTATACTGTCTTTGAGCTTTTAACTGGGATAATAGGGGTTTTATCCACATGTTTAATAATATTGATGATGAGATGTGATTGACATTGCTACGATCCCTGTGACTTATGAGCCCATGGAGGGCGTAGCTGTTTATGTGCAAGATCATGCTCGACGAACAAGTACCATATTGGACCAGTACACATGGGGAGATGATCAGTTCGGACCTCCATGGGGTTGAAGAGCCCACCAAATGGATGCTGAGACCCCAACAAGGGGTAGAGACTGGATAGAGGGGTTTACACAGGAGAGAAGAAGGACGTTTTGCAGAGGCACCCCGACAGAGCTTGACCTAGGGGGGTTGTGCCCTTTTCAGTGGAACGTTCACCCAGGAAGGCCTAGTACGTCACCCATGATGATCATGATGTCATCCAGCCTTGTGGACGTCTTGGGAGGCAGATTTGGCAGTGTTGGCACGTGTGGCAGGTTGGAGAAGCCCAAGAAGGGCTAACGTTTTGCTCCAGGATGCTGCATTTAACCTGGAAGGGGCTAACGTCACCCTAAAAGGGGCATGACGTCTCTCTTTAGCTTGATTAGGGCTTAATTTTGAACATTTAATGTAAAACAGTATGATTTTTAGTATTTTGGCCTTGTCGGCATTTTTATGACCTAAATGTGAAATTAGGTCATGGTACAGTATAAATTGAGAGTTTTTACTCATTTTTTCATCATCTCTCACTCACTCATTAGTGAGGTCGAAAATTTGCGCTAGACTTGGTGTTCTTGGCTGAAACTGTGAGGCGCACTTGTTTTTTTTTTGTACTAGGGGAATCAACAACTCACGGTTCTCGTACTAAAATTTGAAGGACATGGGGGTGGGCTTTGATCCACTTATGTGTGCACGGGTCACGATACCATTTCATATAGTATCTCTGGGTGCAACCACACGTTCGACCACTACCTCAAGGTGCCCCCATGGCTCCAGGTAAAGCCCTCACGAGAATTGAACCTTGCCCAACGGTGAAAAACTCCTCGCTTTCCACCATTGGATCCAACCCCTTTGGGCGAGGCGCACTTGTTGAAGGAAGGCATTTTTGGAATTCTGTTGGCATTTTTTGGCTTTTCTCTTGGTGGAAGGTGTTACAACTAGGGTTTGCTATGTTATTTCTTGGTGAAATGTAAGTAAATTTTTGCAAAACTTCTTAATTGAATGGTTGTATTGTTATTTCTTGCATCTATTGTTATGATTTGCTGAATAAACCCTAGTTGACAAGCACACATTGTAGGTCCTTGTCTCATGTCCCCATCAAGAGTTTAAGCCATTTATTGAAGAGAGATTGATCCTTGCCTTAGCAACACTCTTTCTCCTTCTTCATTTGCTAGCCGTTTTTCTTATCAGGCTAAGAAGGAAAAGATGCATTGAGGCCTAGTTCACCTACACCTTGATGAGCCATTTTCCTAGGGTTTGCTGGTAAAGCCTTGCTTTAGCAACACGTTGCCTGCAAAACCTCTTGTCTTAGTTTCATGCCACTATCTGAGCTAGCTGTTTTTGCCATTGACCTAAGGAAGGAGGAGAGAGCACTGAGGCCTAGTTCCCCCTGCACCAAAGTGAACCTCTCTCCCCTAGGGTTTTGTCCTTGAGGCCTTGTCATAGCAACACTTCAAGTCTTGACCCTCCCGTCCTTAGTCTTACTATCTTCCTTGATCCTTCAACCTCTGCATCCTCCTTTTGACTCCATTTACCCTAGGAACGAACTGATCAAAGCCTTAGTGTAATCTCAAAACCACTCTTAATACTTTGAAGAAAACCCTAACTACTCTAACCCTAGCCTAAGACTAACCCTACTAACTCATTTGCTGCCGTCATCCTTTGCTATTATCATCATTGTGCAGGTATCATTTTACTTATGAGCAATTGAATGGTTGTTAAAAGGCATTATCTGAATGAAGTGTTAATTGTTGCATTGAATGCCATACTCTTTCAACATTTATTGAAGAAGTGATATTGTACATCGTTGCTATTATATAAACATTGACTTTGTCAATATTTATTGTTCAATTGCTTATATATCAGATAGTCATTGATTCTATGAAGTACTAACCAAGCGAGTAAGCTTGCATATATCTATTTCTTGTTGCTTTGTCTTGGGAAGGTGCATCTCTATATCTTCGTTGTATTTCTCTTTATTGACTGGTTAGCCGGGCTATCTACTCGGTGGTGACTTGTGAGGGGGAATTTATCTTTTAACCTTCAATCCTTTGCCTTCTCAAAACCTTAGGTCACCAGGGACGTCTCCCCTGGGTCTTACCTCCCTAAACATAAAGAACCTTCCTATCAAGGTGACATTGGGTGGGATTGGTTCAGTTACGCCAGTTTGTCTCTTTACATCTGCTTGTTATCCTAACTACAAACTGTGCGATAACACCCCCTGCACATTGATAATGTGGCCCAAGTAAAGTAGTTCTGTCATGCCGAATTCACATTTGGACTCTTTGGCATATAGTGACTGTGCCTCCATGATGCTGAGTACCTCATCCAAGTTCCTCAGATGTTCCTGCCAATAAGAAACACTTAGCCAATTGAGATGCCCTAGGGGCAATAGCAAGCCTAGAACATCAAGGAAAGAAAGCAATTTGAACAAGTTGATTCCTTCATGTTTTCACGTATTCCAATGCAACGATTTTACTTCTCCAATGCAAAATGACAATGATTAGTGCTTTAGTATTGGGTTGTGGAGTCAAAGAATGTGAAGACTAGGCTAAGTCTTTGGGGGTGTAAATCCTTTTACTCCCCAAGGCAAGCTAGGTCCACTAGGAAATGCTAAGAGGGTGTAAGCCCTTTTACTTCTTTTAGCAAAACCTTATGCAACAAAAATACCTTGGATGTATGAGCTTGATCCACAAAGAACCTAGGGGTGTAAGCCCTTTTAGTCCTTAGGGTTTGTGAAACAAACAAAGGTGAGCTTGGAGGGTGTATGCCCTTGTAGTTCTCCAAGCAACCTTGCAATTAATGACCTTTCACAAGCAAATAAATGAATCTTGGGGAGGGTGTATGCCCTTGTACTCCTCCAAGGGTTTATCCACTAACAATTGTGGAAGAAACAAGTCTTTTAGACAACAAGTGCAGAATTTCCTTACCAATTCCAAATAGATGGAAGATCAAACCATAAGTGACCAAGAAAATTCTATCAACAAGCATGAGAAAAAGCCTCCCAAGTGTAGCGCACCACTTTTATCCATCAATAGCATGAGAAACCATAGCAATTTGCAAAAGAGAGATGAAATGCTCCAAGAGTAGCGAAAATTTCAGCTAAGTATCCTTCTCCACAAGGGAGAGCCATGTTCAAATGAGATACAAATGATCTCTATTTATACTAAAACTCTAAAACATAGTTTGTCCACATAATTTTAGGGTAAACCACAAGATAGGGGTCAATAGCTCTAATCTTGCCCCTTTACATAAATAATACTAAACAATTCAATTAAAATTTGAATTTGCACAAGGAAAACTTTAAAGAGGTGACGTCAACCTCCTTTGAGGTCACGTTTTGACACTTGGGCTAAGTCGTTGGGCTTGGAGAAGGGTGCGCTAGGTTTCCAAAAGCCATGTGTCCTCAATCCTTGCCTTTTCATCTTGTCTCAAGACCTCCTTCCTTGAAAACATGCGGTGTGTCCTCATCACCATCTCAAGCCCCTTAAGGTGACATTTTAGGCCTCCAAAGCGAAACGTTTGGCTTGTGAGGGCATGGTGAGGTCGTCCAAGGTGTCTTCTGGGCCTCAAAAGCATGTTGTCTTCATCCGGTATGTGGGCCCTTGGTATGAAAGCCCAAGCTAGGCCTGTTCCTCCAAAACTGTCCACCAACAAGGTCCTACAAAACAAATAGGCACACTCTCCACGGATCTCAAGTCAAAATATCATGGCAAGTGAAAACCACATCTAATAAACAAGGCACCTAAACATGTGCATCAAAACTACCTCATCAAATCAAACAAATGCTCAAAGACCCTATACAATTGACCAAGTTTAGGTATGGGAAGGGTGTCATAGAAGTCCTATTGGGTAAACCAAAACCTCAAGTAGTGGATGCCTGTTCAAAGTCATGTAATGGATGAGGAGGTGGATAGGGGTTTAGACTTCATAGGTCAATGGGTTTCATAACATACAAGAGCTCGTATTGTCTCATCTATGGGTGCCTTTGTAGAGGGTGTGCTGCACCTTCGTTTTCAATACAACCTTTTTCGAAGCCCATTCATTGCCATTAATTAATTAATAGTCCTTCATCTTTCATGGTGAACTTATTACTTAATCATCATTGCATATGGGACTTATCCCTCATGTGGTTATGTCCTTCTTCAAGGAAGGTCATGCACCAACAAAATACTTGATAGAGGATCAAGTAGCCCCAGAACTTTTTCTGGGGTCTTATCCACCAAGGTCAAAGACCAAGG